>JAUZSX010109010.1:0-18105 GCA_034780655.1 Idiosepius hallami
AACTGTTAATGGCTATATTTTGAGTTATTTTGAGGGAAAAATCAATTAAGTCAGTTATATATGTTACAGACAGACTACATTTCATTGTGTAAAAAATTCATTTTGTCAGTGTTTTCCAATGAAAAGATATACTTAAATATCTGAAAAAATGTGAGAGGTGTACTCACTTTTGTGATACACTGTATGTTATGTTTATAATATAAGGACTTTATTGTCATTATTTATTGTTGCGTCATTGAGTTTTTTACATGTAGAGAAATTTAAGCAAAATTTCTTATTACAGGTAGTATACAAGAAAACAAGAATTTAGTTCAACTAAATTAGAAAAAATTTGAAGAACCTTCTCAAACCTATTTTGATCGATGTTTATATAAATGTCATATAATGCTTTAAAAAAAAAGGGAAAAAAGGCAAACATTTAAAATGAATATCATACCTAATTTTAATCAAGAATATATGATAAGGTAATCTATTTCCAAGTTTTAATACTTCTTAATTTCATAAAAGGCATAAAATATGAACATCTAATCTTCCACTACAAACTTGGTTATGGCAGGAATACAAGTAAACCAACAATTTTATTTTTGTAAGCCAGTTTGATTGGTGAGTTTAAGCCAGTGAAGATGAAGCAGATCATGAAATGTTTTTAGGAAAGAGGAGTATGTGTAGACTACATAACATTCCTATTACTACATTAATGCTCATTGCTAGTTTTAAAATTAGCAAAGGATACTGAAAGTGTTAAACAGTCTATCTACCAGCAGTTCCAAACAGGAAGTGATAAGAAAAAATTCCATTAAGACTTCAAACAATTATCACTAAAACATTTGAAAGAAAAAAAATGTAAATTATTATTTATGTTTTATGAGTATTTATAAAGTAATAAAATAAATATTCAAATGTTGGATTATTTATCAAAAAACACTCAGATGTTTTTGTTAAATAAAACTTATATACACTAAAAGTATTTGCCCAGGAGCCAAAGACTTACTAAGGTAATTAAAGAACATTGTTATATAGAAAAGCTTCCAAATCTCAATTTAAATTATATTTTGTAAAATATGGGATGTCATACACATTTGAAATCATAGCTTTACAACTACATAACTAGTTTTAATGACATATAAGTGCAGCACGGCAGAGCTCTAAAACAAAAATACAAAAAAGAACCTACCATCAAGTGAGGCATATACAAAAAATTCTATTAGCTATAAACCCAGTATGCCTTTCTGCTACCTATGTGCACAAGAAAAACTTGAAATGGCCTTCACCCCAAGAAGTCCAGAAGAACAAAAATACTTCATCACTGTAAACCTACAAAAATGCTTTCTTAACAACTAATCTACTTTTCCTTCCCTAACATTTTCAACAACTTTTGTATTCCATTATTTCAAATATACATGTTTTTATTACAAGAGGTATTACTTTAGTAGATATTTTTTCCTTCAAATTAGATTACTTTATTCAAAGAATCTACACAAAATTTCCCTAAATGTAACTGTTCAAATCTGATAAAATTATACTCAGTTTTTTACTATAACTTATAAATAATTTTAATGTATGATTTAAGTTTTCTATAAAGAAAAAAATTAACAAATACTAAAATTTCAGCTTAATCTTATTGGTAATTTAGAATTTCTAACAATTTATATGAACTGACATTAATTTGATACAGAATGTTTAATTCAGATGTAATTCATTTAACCTATTTCAATATTTGTTATCAATTCTTCACTGCTTCATAATTGAAAAATAAATTAGCTATATTTCATCAGTATTTTTTCTACCAAATTAATCCAGATTATAAAAAATTCAAAGAACAAATTTAATAGGATAAGATTGTTTTGATATCTCTGAAAAATGATAATGAAATGTTCAGCAATGATGTTTATGTAGGCATGTGTGTTTGTGTGTGGATAAAAAAAAAAGATAAAGATACTCATAATAATATTAATACAGCAGAAATTATAAAATTTGCCATCAAGTAAAACTGTGAATGAGAAACCATAAATATATCTTACTAACAAAAAAGGTAACTAACTAGATGTTGTTAGTTTAATGTTATTTGACCTTCAAATGCTATAAGGTAAGTGTATATAAAGAAAATTAACGTAATTGGAAAAAGATATTGTAAAAAAAATTTTTAATAAATAAGTTGAAGGCCAAGATATGACTGAAAAAATGAAAAGAAAATGATTAGGTGCCAAAATCAGCAAGATTTGTATAGAGTTTGAATGGAAGCTTAGGAGAGAAAGGAATGAATAAAAATAATGTCCGTTCTTGATAAGAATTGACCTTTGCAACCAATTAAATCATGGGAAAATGTATAATTGAGAAAAAAATGTAAGGGACGACCCAGCATTTTACAATTGATAGTGTTGGTAGGGTTATCTTGTTGTACTGTCATGATTCACTTTTTTAAAAAAAATTTTCTTTATAAGTTTCCTCTTAAAAATATCTCAATTTCCATAATATTTCTTTATATTATTTCCATTTAACATAATATAACAATCAACTATTTCCAGGCAAAAACTGATAACTCAAGATCTCAGTTAAAAACAAATTTAGCTAGTTGACACTTTGAAAATAACCTAAATAGATGTGACCTGAATATAAAATTATCATGCTATTAATTTTTTGGTACCCCCGATATTTAATGAGGGGGACCTATGTTTTGAGCCATGTTCGTTCGTTCGTTCGCGTTTTTCTCTGCGACCATCCGTTCAATTTTTCTGAAATTTTGCATCAAGTTGTAACTTCGGTCAGGTTAGAAAGTGACATTCCCCGATTTTTGAAAAAAAATCTCGTTAGCCCCTCAGAGGGTAAAAATGCCCCAAAACAGCAAAAAATAACCTTTTCCTGTCCATAACTTTTGATCCATCTTTTCAATTTTTCTGAAACTTGGCCGAAATATATTATTTAAAATAGACATACATAATGATATTTTGAACAGCAACATTAAATAGCCTTCGAAAGGAAACCTGGGGATGCAAACCAGAATTTTGTCACTATAAGAAATACTGAATTTACATTTGGCACAATTGCCTCCATATTTTGGCCAAGTTTCAAAAAAATCAAATGGATGAATCAAAAGTTATGGAGTAAAAAGTGTTATTTTTGGCCATTTTGGGATGTTTTTGACCCATTAAGGCCCCTTGGGACATAATGAGAATTTTTGTGATAATTTTTTTTTTACTATGCACAACTAAATATAAAAATACAACTTATGGCAAAATTTAAGGAAAAAAAGTAATGCACAGTTTTCCGGCAATCTTCCGGATGGATGCACGCCACTGAAAACAATAGTCCCTCTCCGATAAATCAGGGGACCAAAAAATGGAAGCCATTATAAATGATTTTATAATAGCATAGCAGAAAAATTTCCGAAAATATTTATTTCTTTTGTTTTGAAATGCAGTCTTTAACATTAGTATAGGATTTGTGTTGGGTTTTTTATACTGAAAACAAGTCAGATTGATGAACAAACAATAGAAATTCATGTTTTCACATATTTTTTTTAATAATTCATTTTAAAGTAAAAATTGCTTTTTTAAGAATCCTTATTTGTATATTTATTATGTGGACTATGATTCTGATAAATTTATTAAATTACATTTCGACCAATTTATTTTTTGGCCTTCTTTGGATTCTCTGTTTATGATCAGGATCAAAACTGCACTCTAATTTGTTATATACTTATTTTATAATACTTGTCTCTAATTCTATTTTCTGGATAAACTTTTATTTTTAAAAATATTTTTATTTGGTTTCTAACTTTATTACTGAAATTATTATAAAAAATAAACTCTTATAATATACCTACAAATTTTAGAACCACTTAATAAAAAATGACTATCAATATTGGATTTCTTTAGTGAATAATCAGCAAACTTTCACTCTAGGTTTGTAAGTTTCCCTGCCTTAACATAAAGTTGTATTTAACTTGTAAACTATGCATTAACTCATGAATTACAGAAATAATTTTCTCTAATGAAAGTTTTAATTTTTTTTTGTTTTCATAGATAGTTTTATTCAAGTAAATGTTTTGTTATTCTAATTTATCTTCAGAACTGATTCAACAATCTTATATATAATACTCTAAAATTTCAAATTATTGTCTATTCTTTTAATTTGTATTGGTGTACAAGAAATACTATGCACCTTTATGCTTCAGATTTTATTGCTTATCAAAAATAAAAATTCTCTTTGGTTTTTAGCTCACTTAGTGAATTATAATATTAATTACAGTGAGACTGACATGTACATTATGTTTATTTATAAAAATAAGTTTGCAATTTATTCTTTCTAAGAAATAGGTTTTTAGACTTTTTAAACCAGATTCTATGATTAAATATGTGAAAAAATAGTAGCAAATAAACTTTTTAAAAATATAAATATAAAAACAATGTGATAATTTGTGCGAAAACTAGTAGACATTATTTGTGAAATGCCCTTATTTTTAGTCTATGTCATTAGGGTTAGTTTCATCCTTTTATTATGTTCTTCCTTTTATAATAAACGCTTAAAATCAGAAGACGGATGAAAAATATCAAGAGAAAATTTGAAGATAAACATAATCAGTTTGGTGCATGGGCGAAGTGCTTTATGCACTCACCTCGAGCTTAGGGAGCGGCCACATGATGAACACCTGTATTCCTTGGGTTTTTGGTCTTTAGATATACCATTTAACCAGCCAATGTTTATCATACTTATGAAGGGCACCAATAAGTCTAATGAGGCCAGACTAAATGCTGCCCAGATCACTTTTTTATTCATAGAAGATGAATTAGTTGAAGATAACATTTCAAGAACAGCTTTCCTAATCAAAACTATGTGCTTTAACCACAAATCAAATAAAGATCCAGCCATATCATGCAGGGTCAATATCACCAGATCTACAAAGTGAATAGGAAAAAAAATTATGTCAAAGTTAGAATAATGGACTTGTTATACACTTGAAGATTTGGCGAATATGTTTTTATATTTCATTCCCATTATTTAGTTGGTTCTATTCTAAATTAGATTTTACGAGATCAAAAAGATCTCAATTTACATAAATTTAATTTACAAACAAAACTGAACATGAAATTGTAAATGCCATTCAAATTGATTATGGCAAGATGTGCAGCGCTTTTTTTTTTTTTTTTAAAGATTCTATAATATTTAAGCTTCTGGTTTTTACCAAGTTTTTCTACTGAATCTTTACCATTTCAGTTAAGAAAAAAATTAGTTGAAATGCTAAAACATAAAAACAATGTACTCCATTCTTTTTATAAAAAGCATTTGATATAGCGTAAACCATTGAAGCTACTTTTACTTATTTCAATAGATAAATTGGATTTTTATAAGCATACCAGATTTATGATATTATATTAATAAGCATATCAGCAGATTTATAATGATATTTTAATTGTAAAGTAAAAATGTAAAAATATGAATGATCTATATAAATACTAATAAAAATTTAGTTCTAATTAAAAAAATGCTAAAACTTCAAAGAGTTAAAAAAATGACAATGAAAAACAAAAAAAATTAAGAAACATTTTTGGGTTTTTTTATGCCTTATAGGCATAAAAAACCTAAAACTTTTCTTATTTAATAGATATAATAAGAATTTCACTGAAACAAAAGTATATATCTAAAATAAAATTATATAAATTTCTCATCTAATTTCTTATTATCTAAGAAGATTAACCAAGTTAAATCTTATTCTTGATATGCTCCTCCAGTCATTTTCAAAAGCTTGAAACTGCACAGATGAAAATTAATTCAAAGGTTCTTACTTTACAACACATAAGTTTGAATTTATACAACTGAAGCTGTTCTTTTTATGTCTTCAAATAAGAGAGATAGGATTATACATAATCTCTATTTTTTTTATACACACCACACTACCCTTCATAAAAGATACAGTGAGATGATTATTTGTACAAACTTAAACTCTGTTTTGATGAAAAAATCCGAATTAATTTTGCCAATACAAAGTGGTCAACAAATCTATAGATAATACTTATCCAGTTGAATAATAATAAACTCTAACACTGGTATAATCAAATAAAAATCTAAAAATCTAAAAAAAAATAATCAGATATGTTATTCATTATGTTTTTTATGTGCTTGGTGAAATGATCATCTAATAATCTATGAGTGCAAGTAATACCAATATTTTTTGATTTGAAAGGCATTCATAGAATAAAAAGAAAAAGACAAACATCTCTAAATACTTTTTACAAAGTACAAGAGTCGATAAAAAGTAAAAATCAAAAGAAGGAATTTGTAAGAATGTTTTTAATTAATCTTATAATCAATATATTTTGGTTGTACTGATTTCACATAATTCTTCACAAATCAATCAATTCAATATGTTAAAATTAATGATGATTGTTTGTATATTTATTATGTGGAATATAGTGCTTATACTTATATTTGTTAAATTCAAAATATTTTGGCCAATTAATTTTATGGTATTCTTCAGGTGATAGAGTTTTTCTGCCCAAGGTCAGGACCAAATTTGTGCATTGATATTTTTTGTGATATCAATCAAAATTAAATAGATTTCTAGATTTAAAATCTTTTACAAAGATTTACAAGATTTGTTTTTTGTTTATCAAATTCAAGAAAAATAGTTTATAATTTTCTTATATTTTTGAGTTAATGTATTATAATAAAGTTGTATTCCTGTCAGTTTAATTGATTGATTGTTCACAAATATATACAAAAAGTTCAGTGGTGTAGGCTGTAGGAGTTGTACACAGAGACTTGAATGCTACTACCCGATAGATAGATAGATAGATAGATAGATAGATAGATAGATAGATTACCTTTTTAAAAACAAAAGTAAATAAAAGATTAAATTTACGTTACATCTTTATGCATTTCAAATTTAGTGTAATAATACTTTTTTTAAGATTAATATTAGAGCAATTTTTCTGTGTTTATCTCTTTTGATATTTTCATTTTACAGGGCTGTTAATTGTGGTCAATGGAAATTTGAGTGCAAAATATTTGTTTATGCTTTCTTAACTACTTTTGGGTAAAATACAATAATTTTTTTGAAAAAAATTCAAAATTATTTATTGGATTTAATTTTTTTTGTCCGTATGAAAATATATTTTTTTTTAACTAAAGCAAATTATTTCATATTTTCACCCTTCTTTTATCCTTATTATAGTTCTAAGCCAGTCCACACACAAACAGCTCTAGATACCTCTGCTAGTATACTATAATTGTAGATAAGGTTAGAGTTAGGAATTTTTCTCTTCATATGAAAATTATTGAAAAGAAATAAAAGCTAGACAAGTAAAGAACATGTTAATGAAAGATATAATTGGCAAATATAGTATAATTCAATATTTTTCCTTAAGTTCAATTCTTAGATAATAGTTACTTTATATGATCAGATTTACAGAGCATAGAAAGCATAATCAAATATGAATCAAATGGTCAAATTTCTTCCTCATAATTATTATTCATATCAAGATTATTCAGAAATATATTGAAATCAAAAACAGGAAAAGTAAAATATATTTTTGAATAATTGAGAAAATCCAATTGAAAGCAGTAACCGGTTATCGTTGTCTTAGGAAGCAGTAATCATCTCTACAAAGCAGATATGAGCTTCTAGTAACAAGTAAGCAAGCACAAAATTTACAAAGGTAAAGAGCTCAAGTTCAGGAATCCTAACTGCAATTAGACAAGCAAAAATTTAATAGATATAGAAGAAAAATTTCCCGGAAAAGTTCTTTAAGAAAGAATATCTACACCTATATAAAACCCCTCTTTGAAATTATATGATTGTTCCTATAAAATGATAACTACTTAAATTTTTTACTTTAAAAATTATAAAGTTTGAAATATGCTTTTAATATAAAAGTATTATAAACATAAAACATTTGTTTATGATAATGTACTAAAAAAAAAAAACAGGTGAATTTCTCACTAAGTTTGTTTAATTATTATGTAAGTAAAGAAGGCATCATCATTAATTAACCAAAGAAAAAATTGGAGGCAAATTCAATATAAGTTAACAAAAATATCTATAGAATTTCCCAAAGAGGCTTTTGGTTTTATAATAAAAAACGCTACTAAGTAAGCATAATTAGGTGAATGATTTCGCTTTATCCTACGAAACAACAACACTCTACATACCCAGATTCACTTGGTAGCTTCTTCAGGCAATCTCTAAGGTGCATCATTTAAATTATTTTTTTTTGCTGCAATAATCCAAAAAAGATAGATTTCACTGTGAAATCTCAACCTTTTCTGAGCTAGTTAAACCACTTGTAAAATCCTTTTCTCTGTAATTATACATTTTATGATCAAGGGTGAAAGTAAAATACAGAATGTTCCCACTTAATCTTATAGCCAGCAATACACGAACAAATTGATACTCAAGGCCACTAATGTAAAATATTGAGAGAGAGAGAGAGAGAGAGAGAGAGAGTTATTTTTTTAAATGAGGAAAAAAAGAAAAAAGTTCTGATTTTTTTAATCTGCTTTCACTAAGACATTCATTTGAATTGATTAGCAGATAATGAAGTAATAAATAAACTAAATGGACTTCAATAATCCAACCAGTAATATAAAAGCTGAAAATATGAAGATCACTTAACATTTATTTACCAGAGAAATAGTGTAAAACAAATCATAACCTAGTCATACAAGACAAACATCTACAAGATTAATGGTACTATTAACAGAGGTGACCTATCTGTTTTCTAAAAAGTTCAAATATACCATGGGTGCCTAGATGTAGCTAAGTATATAAAAACTAGTCTTATGTGCACTTCTTTAAAATTTACTCGGTTCTCAAAGTAAATTGAACTTTCAAGTCAATATATCAAAAATGTTAGCAATCTACACTTCTAAGTAATTCCTATGAACACACCTACTCCTACTTTTGATTTGAAACCTAAGTATTTATCTTAGTGACCCAGTAATTTCATTAAATACTTTAATTGACTTTCTGTTAACTGATTTATTACTTTGGGTACATAAATAGAGCAGTTATTCATACATACCTATCTTCAGAACTTTATAAAGTTTTTTAGTGTTTTTTTTTTCATTTATTAAA
Source organism: Idiosepius hallami (assembly GCA_034780655.1). NCBI lineage: Eukaryota > Metazoa > Mollusca > Cephalopoda > Idiosepiidae > Idiosepius > Idiosepius hallami. Next base: position 9,074 of record JAUZSX010109010.1, read on the forward strand.
AATGCTTATTCTATCAGTAAATATATTCGCAAAAAAGTTTTGAATGAAATAATGAATCTATAATTTGATGTAAAACAAATTTGAATTTTAGTTTAGGTTTTATTTGATCAGGACCAAAATCAAATTTTTCAGAGCTTATGAGCATGATAACTTTTCAACATGTAGATGATTATGATTATTTTAAAATAAATTTTTAACTATTACAAAAAATATTCCTAAGGTACTTAATTACAAGTCTTCAAGTTATTGTCATTGTTAATAAAGTTTGATTTATTCTAACATCCTTTTGCATTGTCTATAGTTATCTATCACATAGCAGAAATTGTTTCCTCAAACAACAACTTTTAGTAAAACAGGATTGTCATTTACTTTTAAATGAAACTCTCTAGTTAAGCTTTTAACAGGCCCATCCTTTTGGTTACCATTTCCAGTCAATGAAAATCACTTAAAATAAAACAAGCTATTTTTAGGTATTATCAGAAATGCTCTCTGTAGAATAGGATTTTACTGATCATTATAAATGCATAATAAACTTTCATTTCTTGATCTAGCAAAACCCCATACCTAAATAAGATCATGTGGACACAATATATAAATTAATAATAATAAATCTGCCTCAAAGAAGGTATATCAGAAAAGCATTGGCATTAATGAAACTCTTGTTGATTGTTTTTCCATATATATATATATATATATAAAATAAGAGTAGAGTACTCTATGAAGAGATAAAATAAAGGTTTAGATTATAAATTACTAGGTGATTTGGTGGCTGAGAGGATAGGGTGACTGACTGACGCCGTGTCGGTGAGGGTTTTAATCCTGAGCTGTACTGACGAGGAGTGAACTCCAAAACAAACTTGATTTCAAAATATTTTTCATTTATATAGTTAGATAGATAGATAGATAGATAGATAGATAGATACATACATACATACATACTGATTACAAAATAACAGAATTTTACTAAGCCAAATGATTTCAATATATAAAGAAAAAAACATAAAAAAAATTCAATCCTAACTCTTGATAAGGAATGACTAAAAACTATAAATACATAAAAACATTGCCTCAAAATCTTTTACTTGTAAGGTAAATTAAACAATTCACTGGTCACCAATGAGTTTGTTGTCTGCATTTTTTAGGATGATTTAGGATGAATGAGATGTGCTAAATCAAATAATAACATTGTTTTTGCTCAACAAGTTCTTGAGTTATGGCTACATATCATTTTTAACGTTTTTGTTTACAGGCACACATTGTGGAGCATTTTAGAAGAAAGTTTTTGAATATTGGAAGATGACAAGAAGCATTCAGGTTAGATAGTTCTGGGTGATTGTGTCAAAAAGGGATCAGTTTAAAGTCATAAAACCTTGAAATCTTACAAAAATTGGTATATTGGATATGGGCCTAAGCATTAGGAAACGGCGATGTAGGTGGATTGGGCATGTCCTTGGGGACAATCCATCATTAGAACAGCGCAGCACTGGACCCCAGATGGCAAAAGAAAAAGAAGAAGGCTGAGAACAACTTGAAGAACAGTGAAGAGTAAAAGAGAAGCAATGCAGCTTTCATGGAGCAAACTGACTAGGAAGGCTCAGGATAGGCAGCAGTGGAGAAACTTTGTTGCTTCCAAATGCACCATTGAGTGTAATGGTTGATGATGATGATTGACAGCAGCAAGGAAACACTGAAATGTGTTCATCTACATAATGGAAATCAGTTTGCCTCTGGATCCATCACCCACTTAACTATACTAAAGGAGCAGTATGAAGTATAGGGTGGAGAAGTGATTTGTATTTTTGTTGGGACATCCAGTCTGGCTTCATCAAGGACCTGTGTTTTCTGTGCATGTGGAATGGTAGAGACTGCTCAGCATGACACGAAGAGGGATTGGCCTGTGTGGGTGGAATCAATGTCTTTCAAAGAAAAAAACATCATCAACAACCCTGGACAGACCATCACTGCACATCAAGCTCGGCTTAATCAGGCAGTTTACCAGCTCCAGGGTTGACTATGGAGAAGTTGAAAGCTTGGAGCTCATCAGAAATCCAGAGTTTGAAAACTCAATGAATGACGTGAAACTGTAATCATGGAAGGCCTTTGTTATGGTAGTGAGGAACATTCTTACTAACAATAAGGCCAGAAACTAAGCAGAACTTGTCAATAACATGCTGATTGCTTTCAGAAACCTGGGTTGCAGCATGAGCGTTAATAATGCACTATTTTTATACATAGATAGGTTTCTGGAGAATCTGGGCTTAATAAATGATGAGCAGAAGGAGAAATTCCATCAGGAAATGAAAGGAATGGAGACCAGATTTGCTGGGGTACAATCACTTTTGAACTAAAAAATCTTAAACTTTGATCAATGGTGATGCAATATGCAAATTACATTTACTTATCTTTATCAATTTTATCAATGGCCACCATTCAGTCGTCAATGATTCAACAGGTAATCAATATAAGTTGATGGAAAAACATTTTTCTCTTGTTTTTACATATTTAGGATGATATGTGTTGACAAAAATCAGCTGCTAATGCCACAAAAAAACGTAACCGGTTTTGTCACAAGATCTGATATTTTTTGCAAATCAACTCAGCATAAAATCCTGACCTGATGGAGAAAAACAGATGCCATTTGTTGATAATGCCTGATGATATAGAAATGAGAATAGTCATTTACTCAAGGCATACTTTATGAACTAAAAACAATTTAAATAAAAAACCCATATTATTTGATAAATAATCAAAAATTGTGAAACAAGAATCGATTTTAAGATTAGTCATTAAATAGAATAAGTATCATACAATTAAAAACTATGATCTTCTTACAAACAGCTTGATAAAAAGTGAAAAGATAGTCACTATATGATGGTTTTGTGCTCAAGTTTCAAATTTAACTCAATAGCCAATTATTTTTAACTTTTGGGGCTCAAATTAAGCTTCATGATAAGCATGATGCAAACATCAAAGATAGCTGTTGCTTGCTGCTCATGTTTTTAAGCAGATATACAGATATTGCATAATAATAATCATATTTAAAACATTAATAAGATAAACACTTATGTGATATTTTCAGTTACAATTTGCAAGGAAAAAACAATTTGGATTAAATAAGCTGGTAATTTGGCAAGCAATAGGAAGAAGTAAGAAAGTTTAAGCAAATAAAGATTTATATTAATAGAGTGAGAATGGAAAAATTGATTTTAAATCTAAAAGATTATGACCTAAACTAGTGAGCACAAATCTACCAGTTTATAAGTTCTGAATTTATTTTTCATTAAGTGTGATTCCAGGCAATGTCAAGATATGTGGTCGAAAAGGGATTACCAGTTGGTGACTCATATCAAAATATGTCCTCATCTTTAGCTGGAGCTGATTTGAGAATAATAATAATTTTAAAATGATACCACAAAAATAAGAAAACCACTGCTTTGTAAGAGTATATAAGCCCAGAGCTTAGACTTCAGCAGAATTGTTATGTCTACGCCGACCATAAAATTGAACTGAGGGTCGCATTCTAGTTTTGGCAAGGCCTGAGAACCAACGTTTGGGCCTTTCCATGTTATGTGTGTTACAATTCAGAAGACCATTTAGTAATAAAATTTATTTATAATCTCTCTTATATTTCTTTACTCACTTTTCTTTTTGAGTTATGTATTCTTAAAGCATTATTCTTTCATGTGGTTGATAAAAAAATCCTCAAACCTATGACCATTTTTTTAATATAGTTTTTAATTTTTAAACAAAATATAAAGTCTGTAAGTTGTACATTTATTCAATTTTTTTTTTCTAAATGTTTAAGGAGCCTTTTAATTATAGTCAGATTCAATTTGTTATTTTATTGGAACATTTTGAAGATTTGTAAAACTATACATTTTTGGAAAACTTATAGTGTAAGGAATTAAAAAAACAATGTTTGAATTTGTGCAGATGTGTTTTTGGCAACCATATTGGAATTTACAAAATGGCCGCCATAAGCTGTACGTTTTGTTATTGTTTGTAATTAAGCTGGAACACTGATTTTAACTCCTAAACCTAGATTTCTGTGCCAAGGAAGCCAATGGTCCTAGATATTATTTTGTAACCTCCAATTAAAATACATAATCCACTATATGAGTAAAAAAATTAACAGCTTATTAATTAAAGGCAGTCTGTATACTAAAACAGTTGTTTTTATTGAGATGTCTTTTAACTGAACATTTGGGAATTTGGATCGTTCTGGCACTGGCTGCTATAGTGACACACATCAGTAAAGCCTACCTAAATTTTATCTCTGCAGGGACATCTGCCAGAAGAACAGTAAGATTTACATTTGCATTGGACCATGTTAAGGATGGCCTTAGGAGGACCTCAATAGTCATTGGTTTCCCCATGCCATCCAATTACTTAAAGTAACTATTTTGTAGGAGATCTAGCTGAGGAATCTGCAGAGCTGCTTGAGCCCATGTCTTTGTTTAGATATAGACTCTCAAAATCTGCTACTTCAGAGCTCCAGCTGTTGGAGAGAGCTAGTCAATTTCTGCCCCAATGCATGCAGAACAGATACCATTGTAGTTCAGGGATTGTTTTGATTTTGGTACTTTTGGGTGGGTAAACTGCACATACGAATGACTCGAGTGTTGACAGCATTCCTTTTGTCATTTCTGCTTCATCCATAAGCATTTGCAGAGCATTGATAATATCTTCATCTGCTTGGAAGTAGATATGTAGCCAGGTTGCCTTGAATATATGGGAGAACTTCCCTGTCTTGTTGGCCCAGAGAACGCAGGGAATGCTGGCAAAGCCTTTGCTCTTTCTTTAACCAGAGCTGGTCCTTAATTTGTGCATATCTGAAGTGTATCTTGTCCATAATCACTTATACTTGATGCAGTCCATGGCAAAGAACAGCTTGCCCAGTACATCCCCAGTTTGCAGCTGGGATATAAATCTATAAATGATCTATGTTTTAAATTACATAGATATTGCCATAAAAAGTCCGGACCAGTTCATGCATTCTAAAGATTAATGGTTTAAATGTTGTTGCTTTATAACTACTACCATTGGCTTACTTGACACTGAAAATGTAGGTTTAGAAAAAAGTAGGGTTTATCCTCAATCTGTTCATTTCCTTCAGAAAATCTGTTAAACCACCGATAAAAACTTGACTTATTTTTTCATCCCCATAGGCCTCCTTTTTAATTGATAATTTTAGTATGTAATAAATGTGATGTCAAAGTGTTTTTTCCAAAAAATAAATAGCTAGACTACATTTTTGCTATTATTTATTCTCATGGGTTTTATTAAAGAATGAGGGGAAAAATGTTTAAGCGTCAGATGTATTGCATAAACACATGAAATTTTAATATAAAAATGATTTACAACAAAAATGCAAGACCTCAATTATTTTAAAATCTATATATGTATCAATCATGGAAAATATAATTAAACATAATTCTAAGTCATTTATTAGTGAAAATGAATGCCTAAAAACTAGGCAATTCTTTTATTTTCCGACTTCAATAAAAAAGCCTATTTTTTGTACTTCAGCTAAGATGACAGAGGAAAGATGGGAATTAGATGTTGTCATTTTTTTGTAATTTAGGAATTTGTCTTTTAGAAAAAAAAAACATTAAAATGTTGGAAAATATTGGATTTAAAATTTTTATTCAAGACCAGTTTCCATGGAATGAGCCATGAAAAAGTTAAGTAATTAATATTCAAATGTCAGATTGATGAATTAACCAATACTGAAGGTCAGAATGATGACGTAAATGTAGTTGATTGGATAATGCAAATTCTAGCGGCTCCCCTAAAAAAATCTGAACAATTTTCCCCCAGGCAGACTGCGCACGTAATACAAATCTTTAGCTAGCCCAGACCACTCTACTCCCACAGTTTCACTACATTACTTCCTTCTGCTTTTTATTAACTACTGACAATGCCCTGTATGATCATGAGGATGATGATAAACCATCAGTCATCCATAATCACATTGTTGTAAAATTTAATTATGAAAAATCATCTTCTAACAGCTTGATTTACTAAATAAAATTTATTGTAGAGTTGTTAGATTGACTATTTCAAGGATATATTGCTCCTGATATAGGATTTACCTTCACTGAATTTGGGTGGCTAATGGGACTTAGTGTGAAATTGTTGGATTGACTATTTTAAGGATATGTCGCTCTCAATATTGGACTTAGATTATTTCACTGTATTCTATGACAATGGAATTTAATTGCAAATTGTGGATTGACAATTTCAAGGATATATTACACTAGACAGTGGAATTGATTTTTGTTAAGAAACTTTGAGATCATACAAGACTTAGAAGTTTTAATTAATTGAATTACTATATAGCCTATTGTCTACTAGAACAATTAATTTTGTGAATTCTTTTCATTTCCAGCTTTGATTAGTTTATTCTATTCTCTTGAGCTTTGTAAAATATTTGATTCTTTTCCCATTTAATACATTTTTTTATGAAAACAAACAGAAGAATTTTGTGTTTTCTTTCATTGTGGATTACTTATGTATTTTACAGGAAACAACAAAGATATTTTGCCAACCCATGGGACAGCGTCTTTTAAAGCGATGTTTGACCTCTCCTTTTTGTTAATTTAACCCTTGTTTACCTGTTCTACGAGCAGAGTAACTGTGATTCCACCTAAATGATTAAGAGAAAATTTTTTGTTTGGGCCTGGGTTCCTTGTGTTGTAATAGAATGTTCTGTAATTTAATCATACCTACAGGAACTTTTATACTGAAAACACCCTTCCACAGTTTTCAAAGTGTTATAGGATACTTTGAAAAAAATTGGCTGTAAGTTTTTGACCAAGTAAACGGCTATCTTCTGCCAATGCTCATCTGGAACGTAGAGACTCCAACACCTCTATCCACTGCACCATGAGCCCTGGATAGAGGCATTGGAGTCTCTGCAATTCAAAGTGAGCATTGTCAGAAGATAGTGGTTTCAATTCCTACCCAAGCTTGCCAGAGAATTTACTTGGTCAAAAACATAGTTTGATAGACAACTATGAATGGCAGTGATTACAGGAGATATGGTTACTAGACATTCCTATTTGAGGTCACAGTTAATCACCTGGACATGGCCTGATGTGGACTAGACTGAAACGTAGTGAGAAAAATATCATAAACTACCAAAATGAAGACAAAATGTCCAAAAAATAAAGTTAATAGCTTGTGTTATATGCTTAAGCCTCTTATAACGAGTCACTTATTTTAGTAGAGTATCATCATTCCTTGTTTGTGGATAGTGGCAGAGCAACAGAAGTCTACTAGATCAATGACCTTGATTAATACAAATGGGATATCAGGGGTCACTGACCTTCATAGTGATTTTTTTGTTTATTTTGGAACTTTGATCATTGAAAGAGATAGCTTACATGTTATAGAGGTGCCATCACAGTGTAGACTTTACTACGTATTTGTGGATATTGCCCTTGGCCATTAGGTCACAACCATGACTTTGACTATTTTTACTTAGAACCCAAGCAGTTTTATCATAAATAGCAGCCGTTCCCAGGATTCAGTTTTAGCATACTAATAATAATTACACTAATTTCTTGGGTACAGAAATTGAATAATGATTCTAATATTTATATTGTAAGCACTAATAATAATTACACGACTAAAGATTTTTTAGATTGAGTATATGATTCCTGAAATTTAATAATAATGATCATAATTAAAAATTGAATAATAATAATAATAACACTAGTATTAGAGAAATGACATCTTTGGCTAGGTTGATCATGACTAGCCAAAACTTCATTTCTCGGTGATGTCCACTACAGATACGTTCCAGTGTCATTTGTTTAGCTCTGATGAGACTCTTTTATCTTGTTATTTTGGAACATGTTTGTTTGATTCTCGCTTTGGCTGAATTGAAGCAGTCTACCCTTGATTGAGAGTTTTGGACCCTTCCTGGCTTTGGCCTGAAAGCCTTTAAGAGCCAAATTGATAGCTTTCATCTCGGCCTGGAATTACCAAAGATTAGTGGATCATGGGATCAGGTGGCTAGTGGTAATAATGACGCAACTCCTATTATGTTATGGTGATAGTTAAACAGTTAAGGTAAATGATATAGTCATAGGAGCTACAGTCTATTTCTGGTCATTTCATCACCCATACTTTGTCTAATTCAGCATCACTTGTATTCCTCTCTCCAATGTTTTGAAGAGGTGTCTCAATCCACAGTGGCAATAGTTCAGGGGCAAGTTCAAGCTGTCTTGGCTCAAAAAAAGACTTCAAGAGACTTCTTTTCAAACAAGCTGGTGTATATGAAAAAAAAATGCTGCCTATTTAGATATTTCTGATATATAGAAAATATATATAAATAAAGAATACATTTGACTTTAAAATGACAAATTTTTATTTTTTTTAAACTTACAAACAATCAATAAATATCATTGTACTGGCAAATATGCATACATATATTTTAGAACCATTAATCTAAATATAAGTTTTATTTTAGTTTGGCAGAAGCCTACTAACCAAGCCTTAGATCCTGTTAGCATAGCCAATCAAATAGCAAAGGCAAATCTACTTCCTACTTGTCTACACATCCTAAATCTATCAAGTTGTTCTCAAGCTGCAGCTTCATTTTGACAGGTGTCTATTTTTACAATGATATTTCAATTCTGAGTACTTCATAAACATAAAGGTTATCAAAGTCAATCTTTTTTGTTGAAAAAGAGCTCTATGCAAATGGATAGCATGATAGGATAGAAAGGAGTTATTCATTCTATTATGTTCTCTTTATGATATTTATAACTAAGAAATAATGTGGCATTCAATGTAAACAAATCTAAGGAGTAAATCCTAAATTTTGAGCTCCATTAATTATTTGTTTTTTTGGTACCCCGATATTTAATGAGGGGAACCCATGTTTTGAGGCCCGTTCGTTCGTGTTTTTCTCTGCAACCATCCGTTCAATTTTTCTGAAATTTTACAATCGAAGGCATGGTTAACAGAACGAGAGCAGGTTACCCCCGGAGTTTGAATAAAGGGTTGAGTTCGAAATTCTG
>JAUZSX010109230.1:0-18099 GCA_034780655.1 Idiosepius hallami
AATGAGATGAAATAATAATATATGTATCGAAAATATAGATAAGATAAGGTTAAAAAATGACTGAATTACTGCATTTTGAGTGAAAATTATTATTAGAAAATAATTTACAAAATGGTTAATTTTTTTGTTTAATATATATAGGTGTGTGTGTGTGTGTGTGTGTGTGTGTGTGTGTGTGTGTGTGTGTGTGTGTGTGTGTCTGTGAAAGAGAGTGGGTGGGTGAATTTAAGAAATGGTTTTTTAAATCAACAATACAAGGTGTCTCAAAAAATGTACTCACGTAAATTTCCCCGGACCTTACGCCCATCGACTTCTTTTTGTGGGGACATCTCAAACCATATAAGTGTGATACATTTTTTGTGACTCCTTGTATTATGTTTATGATTTAACGAGATATTTATTATTCAAAGTAACTGAAGTCTATCTTTCGTCCTTTCTTGTTTCTTTCAGAATGTTATTGCTTTCCTTCACATCCCTGGTTTTCTGGTCACAGATGTTTTCAGCATCACAAGGTAACTGAAACAATTTTAATCAAGTATTGTTTCACACTTACGTTTTTTTACACTTCTTAAAAAGATTTATAAGATATTTAAAAAAATAACTAGAAGATAGTTTTAAAAAAACTTATCAGATATTTTGAAAAGTTTATAAGATAGTTTAAAAAAACTATAAGATAGTTGAAAAAACTATAAGATAGTTTAAAAAGTTTATAAGATAGTTTAAAAAACTATAAGATAGTTTAAAAAGTTTATAAGATAGTTTAAAATAAACTATAAGGGAGTATTTCATCTAGGTGTGATGTTAGCTAGGATTACAAAAACCCGGTTGGATGAGACCCGGCATCTTGATGGGAATAACTCATCTAGTTGCAGGACAGCACTGATTTTTAAAAAGCCCAGGGATTTAATACGCATTTAAAACTGGCCTTGTGCTAGACTATGTATATATATCCTAATTGGTATGAACTGCATCATCTTTGTAACTATTCAACAACCAGCGGTGAATGTTGATCGGTTCAATTTTTTCTACATGAAGGAATTTAATGACATACCTCTGCTCCTGACGCACGTCCATGACAGCGTTAAGTCTGACACCTTCAATATGTGTAATATAGGGGTGACAGTTTCAGGCTATGAAAGTTATCATTATACTAATGCAATTTGCAGTCTCCTCTGATCCATTGGTTCGGAAAAAATCGGAGGTGTTACATTTGGAAAGACACTGGTTAATAGACAAAGTTCAAGCAAAGCATACATGCACATATGATTCAGACTCACAGTATTATGCGTTTATTTTAATTTTTTCCTTAAAAATCATTAATTATTTTAAAGTATAGATTAAATCATTTTAGATTAAAAAAAAATCATTTAAGTTTTAACTACCAGATGATATTGAAACTTGTCCATTTCATTTTGCCTAAGCCGGCGTCGTCTTCTTTGAAATCTTAACAAAAAAATGTCTCGCGCTCGCTTTTTCAATACCGCTACCGAATGTCAATCGGTAGCGGTATCGGTAGTTTTTTTAAAATACCGACGGGATCGGTAGGGGTAGCAAAAATCTACCGCCGGTAGTACCGATCTACCGAAATACCGAATGTCAATCGGTAGTCCCAGCTCTGATATTTACATATAAATCAATAGTAATAGCACTATATATTGTAAACATAACCCAAATATGTTTTCATTTGCATTATCTCTTCAGATTTAAAAATTCAATAAAATTTTTAATGAAAACCTGAATAAGATTTTGCAATACTTTTATAAATAGAAGAATGTTAAAAGTGGCTCAATAGTTATCACAACAAAAAAAATTATGCCAAAATAAACATTAAAAGGAAATATACCATATACAAAAGTGCACATTTTGTCAGAGCTCTAATTGTAAGTTTCTCCATAAAAAGATTTGATAAACCTAATTTCAATTTTATATGAGAATATCAATAAAAGTAATATTGATCTGATATTTCTTTTGATTTCTTAAATCGTAGAATATGAATCAAGGCTTCTATTTTTAGATTTACTGTTGTAAGATAATAAGTTTGCGAGATGCAAAATTAGGACTAAATATTTGATATCAATCTAATGTGGAATATATTTATATAATAGGTTCTTCACAATTAAATATCCTTTTGAATAATTGTCTTCATTCATTTATCTTTAATTATACTGGGCAACAATTGTTTACTTTTTTTAATGTTGTCTAGATTTCTAATAATTTTTATCATTTTATAAATTTAAAAAATCATTTATTAAAAAAAAAGATTACTAAAAAAAATGAGAAAATCTAAAAGTGAATTTATTTATTTATACATAATGCAATTGTTGTTTTAAACAAAGTGGGGGTTAACAATTTTCCGACATGTCCTGTCATACCTATCACAGCACACTTTTTTAAATCCTTGTTGTTCTGTTATGTTCACTTGCAAACAATCACCCTTGGGAAAGGTATGAATCCCATTTCCTTAAAGATTTAGATCAAATAATGAAGGTGAATGAGACCCTCTAAGCCGTGGTAGCCAACGCACGTAGGGAAATGTCAATCTACAGATGCTACTTTGCATCTGACCTCAAGGTGTCAGAATAAAGGGCTGACAAGGACTGATGTTTGCAGATGCAGAGTAGAGCTGTAAGGATTAGCAGGCTACGGGTCTTACTCTAACATGCTAAAGCCTGAAAAGGCCTGTCTGGGGACCAACTTAATCTCATATATGTTGATTCATAATTAAAGAGACCTGATTATCAAAAGGTAAGGTTTTGTTAAACAAGGCTATTTCTTATAGAGAGCTCTATATGAATTCTATCATTGGGCAAATACTAATAAAATGAATAGGGAGGAAAAATTCACAACTTCAGGAAACTAATAAATTTATTTCAACCCAAACTAGCAGATAGAGTACTGAGACACAGTCTTTGTTTACTATCTGTTTCTTGCCTGAGCAACCTATAGACTAAAAATAGATGTTTTTTGTTTTTGTTTCACAGTATTATGTATTATCTATAAAGGCTAGTAGGGCATTTTGTTTTTATTATAACTAGATTCAAAGATAGTGGTTAGTTTTATGTAAACTTTTGCCGTCATGCTTATGTTATTGTGGTTTAGTTCAATTATTAATTAGGGTAGTATTTTAGTATTTATTCCAATAAATATCTACCAGCATGGTAAACCTAAAGAAATAGACATAAATTCATATACAATCTATCCATCTAAAAAATGAAACGTTGGCTATCAAATTTTTTGCAATATCTTTTATCTAATAGGGTATGACCGCAATTATTAGGACGATCCAATGTATAATAAGGGATATACAAAGCTACAACAAGAGGAACTGTTGCTGTGGCTAAAATATTTATTGTACCTAATTTATTTTCTTTTTCTTTTCATTAAAAAAACATTTTAACTTTTATAATATCTTAGAATTGGGGATCAGTTTAACTGAAATCAAATGGCCGTACAAACAATAAAATTCTTGAAATCTTACCATTTTAAAGTAAATACGATTGATATAGTATTAAGAGATAATGATTTAACTAGGTTAAAGTCCATTTTGGTGAGTAGCAGACAAATATATAAAGAGGATTATTCTTAGCAAACGAATTGGATAAATCTATTATTGGTAGACATCTTTTATAAAAAGCCAAAGGAGGCAAAGTTATGTTTGTAGTTGAAACTGATACTATAAAGAGCATTATTTATATATCTAGTCATTGGCAAAGAACATAGAAACTCAAATGACTGATATTCAATAAGGAACAATTCTTAGAGTGTTACGACCAAATAATTCCTTTTGGTAGTTTTCCAGACAAATAGATAGACTAACAAGCCAATTGCAAGCTAAGTAATAATCAACTCTACAGTAGTAAACAAAACAATTAAAAACAGAAATAATAGTGGACTATTTAACAGAAAAATAGATCTACCCAGTAGCAACAACTTACCCCCTACTCACTTCTGTCCTACTGGTAGGAGAAGCTTTCTCGTAATTATTGGCCTGATCAGCCATCAACGGATGCACATCGACAAGTGATGTCATGCAAATGATCATCCTCAAGCATGAGGGATAGACATACATATCTAACTAGTATAAAACTAAGTAAATTGTACAATTAGAAAGTACAGATCTGACAGCATTTATTACTAATAAATATATATATAATATATATATACACACACAGTGGGCCCTGCTGCATATGACCCTCATCATCAACCACCATTAACTAACATCCATTTTTCTATGCAATTTGCAGATGGGTGATGAATAAGAATTAGTGAGCAACCATCTGCTGTAAGCAAACAGTTATTGATGGCACTAAGAGTGGTCACATATGACCGGGGCAGTGACAATATTCTTTTATTAAAGAATATGCTTGTCATATCCCGAGTTAGTAGGGCTGTGACAAGAATATTTTTAACATAAGTATGTTGCCATGGCCCAACTAATAAGTAAAGAATTATACACACACACACACATATATATATATATATATATATATATATTTATATATATATATATATATATGGTGACTACCCCTTCTTGACAGAAGAAGGTCAACTCTAAGACTTGGCTGCACACAAATGAGTTTGTATGTGGTTTTAAAGCTCCTGCACTGGTGCCTGTTAAATGTTTAGGGAGCCAATACTGTTGATGTTGTTAGCACAGTTAGGAGATGAGTTCATTGATTTCCGAGTGGCAACAGAGATGTGAGTGACAAGTGCATTAGAATGAACTGCCTTGTTCATCATTGGCAAAAGAGCATTGAGAATCATGGTGACTATGTAGAAAAAAAATTATGGACAAGGAAAGATTGCTTGTTTTAATGGTACCACACCCATCTTTGTAGTTCATCAATTTTTTGGTTAAAAGGCATTACTTTTAGAACTACTCTTGTAGGTTTCATTTTTCTTAAGGATAAGTTTATAGCATTTACTAAATAAAGATTTTTCTTAAGTTAAAGTACGGAAATATTTTTAGCATTTAAGTGCAAAAAACCTCTCAATGTTAATTCTATCTTGAAAAAATGATTTGTACATGCTGAATGCAATTGGCTTGATATTGGTTAATAAGAAACAACTTACTACTGGAAATAGCTTGACATAGTTACTCAACTAATGTAGCATGTTTGTTTTAGCTTAGAGGGAAATAATGCTCTGTGGCAGTGCCTCTTAAACTATGGGTCACTTAGTTAAATCTTGGGGTCGTGAGACTTTAATTATCTGAAGAACTAAGTTGCTGTTTTATAAAACAGAGTTGTAATAATAGTTTTTAATGAATAAAACAACAAATACAATTTTACAACATTTGTGCGATTTTTGATTTCACATTTCTGTGTGTTCTGGTTAGTTGAATATACTTATTCAATATTTATCTGGGGTCGTTAAAAAACTCACAAAAACCCAACTTAAAATCCATATCAGTGTCAATCTTGAAAAAATGACTTGTATATGCTGTTGGCTGGATACTGGTTAATAAGAATGAAATAACTTACTACTGAGAATCTATTGTCATAGCTACTCAAATAATCTAGCATGTTTGTCTTTAATCAAAGAAAAATGTGATTCTCGTGTTAAGTGATAAGGCACAAGAGTACTTTTAAGCTCTTCTATTGGATTACTTCCCTCTAGCTTGGCACTAAAAACGTTAAGGTGCAGGTAGGCATGCTCTGAGTCTTAATAGTTAAGATGGGCTATAATTAGGAAAAGTTATAGAGTAGTTTAGGAAATAAATAGTTAATTGTTTCAATGAGTCACCGCAGAGTTGTTTACTTGCTTCAATTACTGTCTGGTTATTGACAGGAATTTAATTGGAAGAGGAATCATAGACCAGATATGTTAGCTTGTAACAGAAAGTGCAACAAACACATCTGTCATAAAACAAAGCAAAGCAGCACACCAACTGCTTTCAAGAATTCTCCTCAAAACTACCCGTTTATATACAGACAAGTATCACCACCTAATCTGCGTAACGGGAATTCGCATTAGCAGGGTAAAATCTACGACACCAAAATCATGGTTACTGCCATTTGCATTTACCTTCTCCACAGGCAACTTTATGCACATAAGCGGTAAAACAGTTAGGTGGTTCCCAGAATTTTCCCCACATTAGGTTAATGAAAAGGACATTTTGAACTAGGCCCAAAAAGAAGAATCGAGTAAGTGAAATAATGTCGAAGTCATGCATCAAGTGAACTCCAGAAAGAAAAACATAGACATGTTTACTTACAATATCTACTTTCATTAGATACTGATAATGAACCTTTGTTGGTTCTGAAAAATAGCGGTCTCTTAAGTTTGACAACTATTTTTTGACGCTCTAAATATGTTTATTTCTATGCTTGAAGGATTTAACACTATTTGCTACAATTGGACTATTATTATTACTATTGTTGATGTATTTGTATTATTACCACTGCTATAACAACTGGAACTGATGCTGGACCTGCTACCATTTGGATAAATTTCTTTTTTTCTCTCTATATCATAAAGGGCATTTTAAATTTTATATCTCAAAATTGGGACCAAATTATCTAAAATAAAATAGCCCTACAAACAATACTTTTTAGCACAAGAGATAAATGCATTGAGTTTCTAAGTGAGGATTATCTGAAGATGAGAGTTTTAATCCCACCCAAGAGGAATAATGACTAAGAATATATTTCAAAGACTTAACACCATATTTAGTCATGGCTAATAGCATATAAACAGGCTACTCAGATCGTTAGAAAAAAAGATTGTTTGAACTTCTGTGAAAGCTCCTAATTATAACATGAAGTTTCCCCAGTTTGATCAGCTGAAGAAGGAGGAAGAGTCTATCAGACAAAATATTTTGAAAAGAACAATAATAAGGATAAGAACAATTGATTCACAAAAACTCCTTGATTTACATAAAGTATAAAAAGTAGTAATATGAAGAAGATGGGAGTAGAAATCCGAATTACTTGACTAAAGACAATTGGATATATCAACTTGGTCAAACACAAGTAGCAATCCAAGTTAGGCACAAGGCCAATTTTATGTGCTCCTTAAATTCTTGGACTTTTTCCTTCACCTAAATGAGTTATTCTCACTGAGTTGATGGCTCTTATCCACCTTTTTTTTCTAAAATCAGGGTTATCCTTACACCTAGGTAGGTTACTCATCCTAGTTAACAAACCTCATCTGCCTGAGGGAGCTGTAAATGTGATGGTTTTAATTGGGATTTGAACTCATGTGATACGATTCCAGAGTCCAAGCTTTTATTACTGCTCCACCCTCATTGCCCTGCATAAAAACAAATTTGTTCACGTCTTTAAAAATTCAATTAAGACTGCACTGCATTTCTTTACTTAATTTAATTATTTTGCAGTTTCTCAAAAGAAAACTAAAAAATAAAAGAAAAACTTTTTTTTAACAATTAATGTCTAGAAAAAAGGGAAAAAAAACAATAATTAAACCTTATTTTTAAGATAAGATTTTAATGATCATTTTAGACAAGATTCTGAAAGATTGGGGTGGGTGTTTGTTTTGCTGGTTTGGTGGTGGTTGTTTTTTTATGGCACATCAACTTCAGTTATTTAGTGCTGAAGGAGCTATTTGGGGATTGTTTGGTTTCAGTTTAGTATAAAAAAAGGATCAGAAATGAATTTAGTATAAAAAAAGCATTTAAAATGACTTTAGTATAAAAAAAGCATTTAAAATGACTTTAGTATAAAAAAATCATTATATGAATTTAATATAAAAATTCATAAGTAATGAATTTTGGTTGGTTGGTTTTGTTTTTTAATGGCACATCAACTTTTGTTATTCAGTGTTAAAAATGTTGTTGGAGAATTGTTTGGTAAAAATGTTGTTGGAGAATTGTTTGGTAAGAATGGTTGTTATTTGGGATATATTTTAGGGGTCACAGATTGCCCTTCCTAGCGCTATGCTGTTGCAATGGGGACACTAAAAGCGGAGGAACAGTGGATCAGGCAAGCAGAGTTAAAGAGACTTATGAGAAAAGATAGAGAGACCAAAAACAATAGCTTGGCCCTTACCAGTTTTTGTCCTACCTGTGGTAGAGGTTTTCTAGCCAATATTGGCCTAATCAGTCACTTAAGAACACACAAGTCAAGAAAATGGTCATCCTCGAATTCTAGGGATAATCTACTCACCTATTGACCTACCTATTTTAGTATAGGTATTTGGTATAGGTTATTGTTTTTAGGTTTATATAAAATGGATATTGTTTTATTTTTACATTTTTCAATATAGGCCAATTGTTTTCAGAAAATTTAGAATGTTTTCAAAGTTGTTAGCTTGATAGTATTAGGATCTGATTATAGTTTTAAAGTCTTTGCATTCAATTAGAGAAAAACATTAGAAATGAATCTAGTATAAAAAAAAGCATTAGAATTTAGTTTTCCTTAGTCATTCAATTAATAGTATTGGGATTTGATTGTTTCAAAGTTATTTTTTATTATTATTATTATTTAGTTCCCTTGCTTGGCGAGTGTACAGTCGACTCCTTGAGTCAATTTTGTAACCATTTTTTGTATTGAGGGAGAGGGGTTAGCCTGGCACAGACTAGCCATTTTTTGAAGGAAGACTCTAGCAGTAGGATTTGGAGTTCACATTTCTTAGACTTTTTGCCGTAACAATGCCCACAAGGCAGTGGTATTTCCCTGGGCTTTTAGAACACAACTTTTGTACTAAATACTCTCCCAAGTTAACACCCGAGGCAGCTAAAGGTGAATGCAATGGTTTTGACTGGGATTTGAACTCGCATAATGTGACTTTGTAGTCTGAGCTTTTACCAATGCTTCACCTAGACGCCTTGTTTTAGTCCTTGCATTCTATTAGGATGTGTTTAATGAATAAAGGTCCATGACAGGGTATAAATATCAGAGGGTCTTCCTTTTTTTTAAGAGGTAAGTGTGAGTAAGGAAAGTATTTGGGTTTCCAATTTCATTTTTAGGGTGAATTAAGTATAAAATGAAAACAACAAACAACATTGGAACACAAAATAAATTCAAAATATCTAAGCAACAAAACTTTATTTCGATCAACACACTTGGGACAAAATTGGTCAGTCAAGACTTCGGAATCTGAATACGCGAGTTCTAATCCCAGTCATTCTATTCACGTTCACAATTGGATTAAATACCCGCATATTTCGTTATTCCAAAAACTTTATACGTTAAAAAAAATGTTCTCTCTAAAATGATTTTTCTTGGCATTAAATGGCTTAAAAAAGTGTATATAACAAGATAAACAGATCAACCATTTGAAATTAATTCAAATGCACTCTTAATTTTTTTTAAAATCTAATTTCTTAATTAAAATGAAAAAAAAAAACAAAAAAAAAAAACGAAGAAGCAACCATAAAATTTTTAAACTAATTAAAAAAAAAAAGGCAAATATTTTCAAAAACAAAGGATCTAATGTGTAATTAAATTAATTACACCAACCCCCTTTGACAACAACTATAAGCTCCTCCACACCCGTCACCACAAAAATGAAGGAAAATTGTTAGAAGGACTATATGTATTATTTTATGACACATATCCACATATGACTATCACCTGACAATAAACTAAACTACTGGCAAGGTAATTTACAATTGGTGTGTGTGGTGCATTGTGTAGTCTGTGCCAAATAATAATAATGACAGTTATATTTTTAATGGACAGACAAACAAAGACATGTTACTGTACGACTATGTGTATTCTATTATTGGAATATTACTTTCCTGGGTGGAATTGACGGAAGAGGGGTGACATGTTAAAAAAAAAACAGGTGGTTAAAAAGAAGATATCATTTGGTCCCAGACAAAATATATTTAGTTAACTAATAAAGGAATATTCGCATCTCAGAGCGGCAAAACAGGTAACAATGCTTCAGCTGCCTAATTTAAAGGCAAGAGATAATTTTTAATTCTTTCGACTCTTAAGGGCCAATATGTAGACCCTGGTGACCTAAAGCAAAAAAAAACAAAAAACAAACACTCACACCGATATTTTCTCCCTAATGGGTTAGCACCAACCCAAGTTTGGCTCAAGGCCATTTTTACCCGGCCTTTTTACATTTGGTGTTACCCCTCACCTAGAAGAGCTACTCTCCCGAGTTAACGAGCCCCATCTGCCCAAGGCCGCTAAAGGTGAATGTAATGGTTTTGACTAGGATTTGAACTCTCGTAATACGATTGCGTAGCCCAAGTTTTTACTAATGCTCCACTGTCGCTGCCCAATATAGTTGTCTAATAGAATACATCTGAGTGACTAGTTGGTCATTTTGCTAGGTCAGGGTTCCAGGGGTTAAATATAAACCCAAGAAATTAGTTTTCTTTCATCCATTTATCTCTTTTTAATTTTGAATTAATTTTTTTTAGCTCAACAAAGAAAGATGGAAAATTTTGAAATTTAAAAACAATTTCATATATGATTAATAAAAAAAAAACAAAGAATGAAACAAGAAAAAACTATGTTAGTTTTTTTTTTTTGATGGGTCTCAACTCTAGCATCTTTCGTCTTCCTCATCAGACCATAACCAGGTTGTTTCAATGTTAGTTTAAAAGTGCACACAAAGAGACAGCACTATGCAGTCAGTCGTCAGTTCCTAACAGACAGCAGCATAATTATTGGTGACCATCCAATTGGTCAAAAATCGTTGTCCACTAAAATTGGAAAGAGGAAGAAGACGACTTCTAGGCTAAATAGGATAAACAGTTGTTTCTAACATAAAAAATGCAACAAAAAATTAAAAAAAAAGAAATAGGTTGTCTCAAAGGTTCATAAACACTTCCAAAAAATTGAATTTTTCTTTGATTTAAAGCAGGCTGAATGGTACTTTTTCATCAGATCCAAATGATTGCAGATCGATGGCAGAAAGTCTTGGAAAATGTTAGTCTTTATTTTGAGGAACAATTTTTGTTGTTTTTACTATCATAATACTTGGTAGTAAAATCACAATTTTTTGCAGGTTTTTAGGAACCTTTGGTGAGAACCTTTACCTATTGTAGGGTCATTATTTGGACTTTTATCCTCATTTTATTTTCACTGCTTTACACATTTCGGTAGGTGTGGGCCTTTTCAAATTCAGGTGTTACATGACGAACAACAACAACTCAAAAGAAACCTAGAGAGAGAATAAGTTAATTTACAGGTGATTGCCGAAGGTAAAGGGTGATTGCACAAAAAATTGAATTTTAAAATGTTAAATGTTGCAGCAACCAGCAGAGCATTCAAATTTTAGTGAGTGGACAAGTTTTTGCGTTATCACCAGTAAATTACCTTTTACAGGAGGTGGGTGTGGATAGAGAGAAATACCAAAAATAATTGAGAATCGAATCTAACACTCATGGTGTGGTCTAATTAAAATTTTTGCAGTTAACGAGTATTATTTAATAATGGTCTCTTCCGGTTGAATAGTCATTTTTAAAAAAGGAAGAAAAGGCCAGATAGTTGTATTGATCCAAATGATATTGAATTATTGTCAATTATAGCCTTCATCAAAATAAACTCACACAAAAAATCCCTTAGGACCAAAAGTCAGAAATTATTCTTCATCCCAGAAATTGCTAAGAGTTTTGCACTTTATTTATCTTTATTTATTTTCACATCATCAAAGAAAGGTGTCCAGCCAGCCCAGGCCTAGCAAATAAAATTTAAATCCTATTTGAAAAAAAAAAATGAGGTTAATTTCATTTCCTGAACAACAACATTTACGACTGAGGGGTGCCCGCCCGGGTGAATGATAAATAAGAATAGCAACAACAACAGATAAGAAAAAGAGAGAAAAAAGGAACATGAACTTAGTATCTAAGGAAAGGTGTGTGTGAGTGTGTGTGTGTGTCATCGGTTTCATTTGGTTGAAGTCTTAACTAAAACAACAACAAAGCTTAGCTTTCATTTTTGATAAGACCAGAGAGTCATTATTTGAGTGACGGAGCGGCTGCCTGGCTGCATCCACACGGTCCGGTCCACACCCACTTAAAATGGCTTTCTTTTTTTTTTTTTTTTTGTCAACAAAGTTCTAACTTTGTTGTAAAAGTAAGAGTTATTAACTTTTAAACAAGAGATATTCAACAATGTTTGTTTTTCTTATAAATTTCTAATCTTAATTTATTTTTTAAACAACACTTACGTACTCACTCGTACTACGTACACAGACAATAATTGTAAAGAACTAAGTGAAAGTGCTGCTGAAACGGCTGACTGCTCATTTTCTTAGGCAACATTCAATTACAAACGAGAAAAAATGTTAATACATTTTTGAAAAGCAAAAACGAAAGGAAGGAAAAGAATTTTGTAATCACAGAGAAAATATAAATATCACCCACAACAAGTCACCACAACCAACATCAGCTCCATACCTCAACCATTCTACTTTATTTATTTTTCAATAAATAAATCGATTAACAAAATAAATTATGTCAGTGGTTGTTACACTGGTAGTGACAAACACAACAACAGTTCAGTAGTACCACGCACACACACACACGAAAATGTTGACAAGACAAGAACGAATTATGGTGAGCCGAGCCAGCCGGAGCAGCACCAACTTAGTTGGTAGTTAACTGGTTATTGCATATTGGAGATTTTTTTTTATTCAAGCCGGTTTCAGGAAAATTCTTAAACCTATCATAACGATATTGATGGATATGGATAGGTGATCCTCCAGTAGTAGTGACTACATAAAATAAATATTTTTTTTTAGGTTTAGTTTCTTGGGGAAGAGATTGTTGGTGAATATTTTTTATCGATAAATCTTCAAATAAAAACATTGCATGAAAACGAATTATTACAATATTTAGTTTTATTCAAGAAGATTCGAAAAAGAAGTAAAGAGTTAATTTTCCTTTATAGTAGGTTTTTACGCTGTTGTTGGTATCGATAAAAAAATACGCAATAAGAGTAAAAGAGAAATGTGATGTGAAGTGCAAGTGCAGTAAGTGCGCGCGAAAAAGAAATAAAAAAGCAAATATGCTGCTGCCGTGCATTTTGTGTGTAAACCGCGTAGTCGGTCGTGTGCCCGTGTACAGACAGACGGCAATAGAAAGCGAATTGTTGAGTTACTTACAGACCAAAAATTTAGACCTTCTCCACTACTTTTCGAGGTGGTCGATTGCTTTTTGGCCAAAAACAGGAAAATACTTTCTAATTTAATTTGATTATTTTTAAAAAGCAGAATCTAAATTGCAACTCATGAAGTGTCAGTTGGTGGGTGAATAAGTGTGAAGGGAAGTGAATAATAGTCCGGGGAAAAATGGCGTCGCCCTTGCTTGCACCCAAAGAGATTTTTTACTTTAGTGGGTTTAGAGTGTGTAGGGTCCCGGTTCAAAACATGGTTCTGCATGCTAACAAAAATATAACTCATTTGGACTTTTGATCAGTGCAGACGGCAGCACAGCTGCAGCAGTCACAGAGAACCGTGTGTAGTAACCCTACACTCTAAACCCACAAAAGTTACATTCTCTTTGGGTCTAAGGGCAAGGCCATTTTTTCCGTAGTAAAAGTGTTTTTGAAAGAACCACAAAACAGACATGGTGAAAAAGGAAAAAAAAAAAATCAATAGTGGATAATCAAATGGTGAGAAATCAAAATAGCCTTGAATTCTATTCAATCAAGTGTAATAAGTGTATTATTTCTGAAAACTTTAAATGAAAAAATATTGAAAATGAAATATCTAGTTTCAACAAAGCAGAAACTTAGAACAAATTGGAAAAAAGAAAAAAAAAGAAAAAGAAGGGGAAACTCCTTTTATCACTTCATTTATTTATTGTGCCCATTATTCATTAATTTTCTTTTACCGAACAGTAGTCGGTAGAACCCAAGCCCCTAACTATTCACAGGAAAAGAGAAAAGAAGCAGGTAATTTAATTTTCAGGGTCGAAAACCATTTAGTGAGTGAGTGAGTTGACTGGTGTGAAAGTCACTAGTGTTTACTTGTGTGTACCAACCACTGTTGTACCAACCAGTCACCAGCACGGCACCACACCACTAGTGGTTGTGTGGTGTGTGGTGTGGTATACACAGATATAGCACCCACCAGTGAGTGTACACTGACCACCAATACCTTTACCGCTATCGCCCACAAAAAGAGTTCATTTTTTTCTTCGAGATATGAAATGAATGCAATTAAAAAAAATGAAACAACAAAAAAGGAAGGATTTTTTTTTATTTATTTATTTCCAAAAAAAGAAATAAATACAACTAAGTTGTTAGAGCATCTGTGACCGTGCGTGAGCCTACCTTTGAAAAGAAGAAGCGCCCATATTTTCATAGGGAAGAGACAAAAAAATGGACTTGTGTTTTGTGTTAGTGAGCGGAAAGAGGGCATTTTTTATGGCTGATGACTTAAATCGATTAAGAAATTGATTTCAAAACCATTTTTTTGGGGGGGGGGGTAAAGAGCGTGCAAAAAGCTCCTGTTGCCATCCTCAATATTTGTGTTAAAAGTTTGAGTTAGGCAAATAAAATCTAGTAATACTGAAATTTAATAAATTGATTGAAGTCAAATGAATAAAACAATTCTGAACTGCAACTGCACACAAAACGATGCAGGCAGCTGCAACAGAACTGCAGGCAGATTCAGCAGCAGCATTCAGCAAAAACAGCAGCACCAAACACCACAAAAAAAAAAAACAAAAAAAAAAACACGAAGAGAGAATATAAATGAATATTCTCTCCTTTACTTTAAAAGTACTTAAGGCAGGTTCTCTATTGAAGGTATGTTTAGCTTCATCAACATTCTGCGGTAAAACTTAAGTTTAACTTCTTGCGGTAAAACTTAAGTTTAGGTGTGAAATCACGCAAAAAGATAACAATATAGTCAACAAAAACAATAGACTGTCGTATTTCTTTTTCGTCGGGAATTATTTGTTCCGACGGAGATATTAATGTTTCTAAGGGTGTTAGTTCTGATTTGTTGCAAATCATGAGTATTAAGTAGGTGGGTGAGGGATGCTGAGATTGAGGGCTGGTTTTATTTTTGGTTCGACGATTCGTAAGTTCCGTCAAAAAATTCCATAAGAGAAAGTAAAAACAAAACAAAACAATGTTTTTTTTGTACTAAAGTTATTTCACGTCTAAATTTAAGTTTTCTGTTTTATCCTTTGCACCCTAAAATTCAAAATAATTAAAAAAAAAAAAATTTTGGACAATTTTTTCCCACCGAGGGAGAGAGTGAGAATTATTGTCCCTGTCTCTAAAATAAGATAAACTAACTGTGAGAGGGTAGATATAAAAAAATAATTTTAAAATATTCCTTTTCCGTTACAGATTTTTAGCTTTAATAAAAGCTTTGGGGGGTTTTCTTTTTATGAAAAAGTTTTAAAATAATAATAATAATAATCTAAATAATTAAAAGAAAAATGGAAACGAGTTTTAATTGATAGGGAAAAAAATTAAACTTTGGGCGTTATTTTGAAAACCTTTCTTCAGATAACCGGAAAGGAGTCTCAAGAAGATTTATATTTAATTCGACGGGAAAAACAAATTCTTTTCATTGAAACAAATGGTAAAAAATGAGAGAAGAACTGAAGTGAAGTAGTAGTAGTAATAATATTCAATCTACGCTCTTCAGTTTTCTTATCTTCATCCTCAAGATCAAAATAGCGGAAAAGAAGCGATCATCATCATTTTCAATATTTAGAAGTAAAAAAAAAAAAAAAAAAAAAAAATGGGTCATATGTCCCCGCCCCACAATAATACTCACACTAAAAATATCAATATCACACGAAATACTAATTAAGGTCAGCATAGCATTGTATTTTTTAAATGTTAATTGTATTACTGAAATATTAACGAAAATTAATAATTATCAAATAAAAACAAAAGCAAATACTTTAAAAAGTCATTCCTTTTGCCTAAATTCACTCTTAATTTTTGTAATTGCTCATATTGTTCTTTATAGCTGATATGATGACAGCAGAAAACATTTAATAATGTTGTTGATTAATTAGCCTAATCGATTCTAAAATATTCTGCTTGCTAATAAACCAGAAAACACCTGAATATCATCAGGTGTTGTATCTTGGTGGTGGTGGTTGTATATTGGTTAGGGGTCTGGGTGATCTAGTTTAGCGTTGTAACTTCGTAATATTGTAGGATAGTTACAAAGTTGTGATTGCAAAAACTATTATTCATATATTGTGAAAAAAAGAATTGCACAGTTATAAAGTCCATTCTCCACTTAATAATTGGTGAAAATTTTATATTGATTAGATTATTACCTGATTTTTTGTAGATTTTTAAAGTGAGACTCCTTTACGACGATTAACTACTTTACGACGTTACAACAACAACAACACTAAACTAGAAGATAGCAGGAGATTTGCGTGCTATTATTTGCATCTATCCATCATCATTACACACAAAAAAATAACAAGAACGAAAACAACTAATAATAAAATTCGCTTACAAAACAAAAGAAAAAAAAATTAATGTAAATTAGGAAATCAAAACATAAAAGTATTCAATGCCTACAAGTAATAATAATAATAATCTTGATGTAGAAATTTCATAAGCGCTATAACGTCGTAAGTAGTTTAGTGTGGTTGGTCGTAACTTTAAAAATCTACCAAAAATTAGATAATAAACTAATCAATATGAAATTTCCTCCGAATAATAAGTGAAGAACAAACTTTATAAGAGTACTTTTTTTTTTTCAATGAACGATGTATAAATAATAATTCTACCGGTTACTACAAGAGATGTTTACAAAAATGAGAAGTACTTTTTACTTTTACTTTACTTAACGACATTTACGATTTTACAACGCTAAACTAGAAGATTACCAAAAATTTGTCGAGTGACTTTCCTTTGGCTTCCTTGGCTTTGTTTCTTTGCACATAAACACGGCAAATTATAATTATATTCTCTTTAAATTGTTTTAAAACATTTCTAAAAACCCATAGGTATGGTATTTTATTTAAATTCCCAATTGAAAGAAATGAAAGAATGAAATAAAAGCAAAACAAAACAAGACAGAAATAAATTAAAAACATTGAAGGAAAAGAGAAACATTTCTGTAATTAATGAACTTAATACGACGTAGACGGGTGTATTCTAAATTCAATCGTGTCGTTTTATTGCTAAAATATATAAATTATAATTTAATTCATAAATGCGATATACAGAAACATACATATATGTAGGCAAAGAGTGCCAAATAGATTGTCATAAAATGGGGGTTCATTTTACATGTTAAATATAATATACATTAGGTCCCTCACTTTATGCACACACTCATATGTATATACCAAATAAGACATTTGTTGTTCCTTTGCAGTTGGGTATTAGAAAGCTAATAGTCCGCCAAACTAAATAGAAACGAATATCTAACGAAGAAATTCTACCTAAGATGCTCTTATTGTACACAAAAAATAAGCACGTAGATGAATATTTACCTATTAACTGTCCGACAGGAGTACTCAAAGGGTTTCCGTGTCCAAACAGAGCTGCCATTTTGATTGTAGACTTCCATAAAATGACGTCACTTCAATTTTTTTTTCGTTCTTTTTTTTTTCTTTCTTCTCCCCCACATTTTTTCTCTCTTTATTTCCTTTTCTCTTTCTTTCTCTCGTTTTTCGTACTTTTTTCTTTGCATTTTAAACTATTTCTTTATCTGTTAAATTTATTTACTGCATTTTAATTTCTAAAATTTTATTTAAAATTTACACAGCTTTACGCTTTTATAATTCTAAAATATTGTGTAGGCGTACGAAAAATAAATTATTCTTGAAAAATACTTACAAATCGGGCGGAAATACACGTTGTCAAGGCAACGAAATAATGCTCTTTTTTGTTTTTAAATATCCACATACAAGTCGAATAATAAAAAATAGTTAATAAGAGTATTAATAATAGCAATAGTTAAAATTATAACGATGACGACGATGGTGCAGAAGGTGATAACGTCTCTGTTATCTAAAATTATTATTTCTTTTGTTTCTATTAGCAAAGAAGAAAGTGCCATTTAACTCCACGTAAAAAAAGCAAAAAAAAGCACGCTCTTACAGGGAGAAGACACTACAAGGTAAATATATATCGATATGACTTAAACTAATACAGTATGATATTTACTTGGTGAGCACACCCAAGTTTGGCACAAGGCCATTTTTACGTGCTCTTACCCGGGCTTTAT
>JAUZSX010109450.1:0-18088 GCA_034780655.1 Idiosepius hallami
AGAAAATATAGTTCTGCCACACCATGATTTTAAGATATTTCTTTAAAATTTTCAGGTTCTTTTATATTGTCTGATATTTTAATGTGACTCTTTGTCATTCTAGACTTAAATATTGTCAGGTCAACTTTTTCACTCATCATGAAAACCATTTTCATGCATATTTTTGTTTCCTACTGAATTAATTTAATTAAAAAGATTTTTTAATAAAATGTTTTGCTTAGTTTTTGTTCAAATATAAATGATCAAACTAACAAGACTTCAACAAAAAATGCCATAGCAGACACATCAAGTAACAATCTATTAGTTCAGTTTCATTTACCCTTGATGCTCAGAAAATAATAAGAAGATGCTACATGCTTTGCTTCAAGCAATGATTCTTTCTGCTCATTTTAAAGCCTCAGGAACATCTCAATTCAATTTCTAATCTTTATTTAAGATTTTTTTTTTTATTCTGTTAAATTTCATCTTACATTCCTTTTTGTTATGCAATGAAGGTTAAATAAATATGAAAAATCTTAAAGAAGAAAAAAAGAATCCTGAAAAGATCTTTAAAGTAAAATCTCTTATTTGATGTGTACTATATGGTCTGGATATAAAAATGTTATTGACAAGAATTATATGAACTAACAGCACTGCAATATTTTAGGTAAATCAATAAAAATGAGCATAAAAATGATGCAGTTTGGCATTCTTTGCTGCAGAAAATTTCAACTCTGCTAGTTCAGTTACCTTCATTTAGTTTATTAGAGTACTTCTGGGATCATTTTGCATGGAGCAGACTAATATTATAGTTAAACTGAATATTTCTATATTTCTTTTTACTAGAATGATAATGTTATTTCGATAAGTTGATTGACTATGATGTATGCATGATAAAAATTAAGAGATACAATTTTTCTTTTTAGTCATTGTGAATTTGATCAAATGTATATTTCTTGTTTTTTTTTTTACTATAAAATATCTACCACATTAACAGTTACAAAAAGATTTTAAAGAAAAAAAGATTATGAGTCAATGGTTTTTCTTTGCTTTCTTCAAAGAATACCCAACAGTGCTGAACTGAAATTTGAACTTGGTATCAACTTAATCATTAATCATTTTGTGAGAAAGATTTCCTCTAGCAATATACGATAACTTGGTTAATGGATGTCATGAAAGTCTGCAGGGGTACCACTCTCAAAGAATTCAATTCCCCAAAGGAAATGGATTACAGATTTTGGAAGAACCAGAAAAAAAATGTCATTTTGTCTTGATAACACGTTGGCCATACATTGAAGATTTTCTTCTTTACTCAAATAGAATTGCTTTTATCCATTATAATAATATATTTGAATCCATTCGTAATAATTTAGTATTTATTTTTAGTGAGAAAATTATAAGAAATATTTTTGAGAAATGCTTAATTTAGTATATAGAAACAAAATTTAATTAAAGTAATAATCCAATTTTATTTTTAAAAATGCAATTTTTTTAGAATACACACACACACACACACACATGTATATTTTCTAGTCTTGTAAACTTAAAAAAAAAAAGAAATGTTTTATTCGATCTTAAAAACATTTTGTGTTGTTGAGCAGGAAGATGTCTCCTCAGTGTTGTTATAGTGTTTTTGTAATCAAAGAATTCTGAGTCTCCCAGTCCTCAGCTTAGAGGGTAACTCTAACTGAAGAGGTTTCATTAGCATGATTGGTCATTGTGAGGGAGGGGGTTGGGGAAAGGGAAGGTCTTTTAGTATGAATGCTTAATGCATTTAACTCCTTATGACAGGAACTGCAGACCAGCCTGGTATAGTGTTGTTTGTGTTGTGTTGGGTTGCTTGAATTTTTGATTAAAGAAAAAAATTCTATTATACCAAAAACTTAGTTTAAAAAAAAATGTTTATTTTAATTTTTTTTGTTTTTAACTGACTTGAGTGATGCTAAGTTTACGTACGATTTTGATTTTTCTATAATCAAATATAAACTAAAGGTTTCATTAAATTTCTGCAAGATTCCGGTTGTATATTGCAAAATTAAAAGATATTTTAAAGTATACATAAACACATAAATTTTCTAATTTTATCAACTTATTTTCAATAAATGGAAAAAAAAGGAAATGTTTTTATTTCATTTCAATTACATGTGCTTTTTTGTGTATTACTTGAATGCATGAAATATTACTGCCTGTGAATTTTTGATTAAAGAAAATAATCATTCTGTATGAAAAACTTAAAATAATGTTTATTTTAATTATTTTATTGGAGTAAATTCATATGTATTTCTTAATTTGGATAATGCTAATTTGCTGCATTTTAATTTACAATTTTGTTTTTTTCTATTTCAAACCAAATCTTCATTAAAATACGATAATATTCCACTTTTATATTGAAAAAAATTAAATTAAAAAAAAATGTAGGTCACACAACATAAATTTTCAAGTCTTTGAAAAAAAAAGAAAAATAAATTTTATAGCAGGGATCAAACCTACATTTTGTAAAACAATTGCAAACACTGTACTGAGTAATAAAACCTCAACACACCAGAGGTGTAGTTTTAATGTTTTTATTCTAGATGGCATATAGCGTGTTCTAGCACTGTTGCCAAGTGACATAATAGAAAAAAAGTTTTAGCAATTATAGATAAATTAATAATAAATACTTCGATTATAAGTTTTCAATAATTTTCAGGAGCATTCTGAGATAAACCCTTGCTATGGTCACTACTGCTCTTAAGAAATATATATCAGTAAACTTTTAAAGAAATCTGTTCAACCATTTTAGAGTCTATAGGGAACAAACTCACAAAGTTACATTTGTATAATATTAGAGGTAGGTATTTTAAATACTTCATATCATTATAACGCTATCTATAAAGAAAGAGTAAATTTTATCATTTTTTTGTTTTGTATTTTTTGGTTTTGTTTTGTTCCTTATGTAGCTATATATTTTAATGGGATTTTATCATTTTACTTTTAAATAATTTTTGCATCAAACTACCCATTAGTCTGTGTGTGTGTGTTTTTTTCTAAATATGCATATATTTCAATCTTTAGATAGATACCTGTAAGTGCAAAGTTTTTTCTTCTCCAGTTCAATTTAAATGCTTCAAGTAAACCATTTTAATTAGATCAATGCATTATTTTTTTATTTGAATTTTACAATTGTAGAATCTTAATAATGCTTTTGTATGATTTTTTTTTCTCCACTGGTTAAAGAACTTGTGGAAAACAATTTCCCTTGTCGTTCAACATCAATAAATAGATCTGAATAAACTCAATAAGAGACTTTGAGTTCTGGAATAGGACTCTTTGACCAATATTTGATTATATAACTCAAAACAAATTACTAAGCATCTTATAAAGACTAATTTTTCTTGCCAGTTTTCTTTTAAGGCATAAATTTCCTGCCTATTGAAATTGATCAGTAAATGTGTTGCATGATTAAAATAAATGATATATTCTAATTATATTTCTCTATATTTCGAATTTAAAAACTGATTCTTTTCATTACTCAAAAATTTATATTTCCATCAGCTATTTATTTTTTTTTTATAATCTAATTTCTTTGAAATTAAATTTAGAAATATTTTTTAAGATCTTTCAAATTAATGCTTGTTCCAATACTAACTCATGTATACTAGCATTTTCTTTTAAAAGTGCAAAGGTCTTGATATTCAATTGATTGTAGCCTTTTTTATCATCTAATTCATAGACCATGTAAAGACTGACCTGAGGTTTAATTAATAATTTATCCTTTGTCTACTCAGTCTTAACCTCTACATACTATCTTATTTTATCCATTTCTGCTCTTTGATTAATTAACAATAGTTTATTTTTATCCATAATCCAACAATCATTGTTTTGGTATGCCACCATATTAAGATAGTTACAAATCAATTATTGACTTCTAACATGTGGTTATACTTAGGAAAGTTAAATTTATCACTGAACATATTGAATTTAGCATTTTATACCATTTTCATTTTTGATTTATAAACAATTGCGGTTGTTACTGTTTTTGTTGTTATGTTGGTATTTTGATGTTTTTACATTTCCTACTCTTATTCTTTAACTAATTCTCATACTCTTGTAATATTGCCAATTCATAAATAAGAATAGCAAATTTCAGCCTTATATTTGCAAAAGCTTTTCTTTTTATATTGTTTAATGTTCAATGATGAATCCTTAATAAAATTGATAAGCCATAATGTAAACAAGATAAAAATATGTTTTAGTAATTCCCATATATGAAAATTTAACAAAAACTCTGCTCTTTAGTTTTATGATTTGAAAAACATTTTTTTGTCAACATCTGCTACTTTCTATCACTGTTTCCTAATTCTCATTTTTCATTAGTTTTATTCCCATGGATTGTACATTAATAGATAAACATCTTTACTCTTCATTCCAATCACTCATGACTTAAAAATCACAAGAACATATGCAAGTATCAAATTATAGCTGTTATAATAAACAAATATTTTACCTTTCTGTTCTTTTTTTTTTCAATCTTCTCAGTACGACAGAACAAGTAAATAAAAAAATTTGGTAAATGATTCATTCATATCATATCGCATAGTTATGTACGTGGTGTAACAATTAATTTCCTCAAAAGAAATAGCAGGGGCACCACTTGCAGGTTTGTTACAAGCCCTTGTACAGTACCTGGTATTCTTAAATGTTCACCCATCTAGCTAGTGACCAGGCTCAATGTTGCTTAACTTTGGTGATCTAATCGGAACCGGTGTCTTCAACGCGACTTGACTGTACATTTAGTAGATGATTCATTTCTATTCTTAAAAACTAAGAAAACTAGCCATTTTTTTCCTTTTTTTCTTCCAAAACGCTTAAACTTTTTCTTTTGAGAAAGTAGTTTCCATAATGGGTTATTAAAAAAAATGAGTGTGCATTTTCCCTAAAGACTTTTAGTTCTTTCCAATGACATCAAAACAACTCAGAGGAATGCTTGATGTTTTAACTTAACAAGAGCCAATCTTGTTTCTTAAATAAGTATTGAAATTTTTATTATAGGGGTTAGAAAGTTGGATCTGTTTTTTTCTATCGCTAAATAATTTTCTAAATTGTTTCTTGCAAAAACAAAACGTTCTTAAAGTGAATAAACACATCTTATTTTCTAAATGTTAAGACCTTCTTCTTCCTTAAAAACCAAATTTAACACCCCTGAGATGGATTTTTGGTTAAAAAACAAAATATGAAAAGCAAACTTCTTCTAAAATCATACTGCAATTTTTTCACATAATGTGAAGCATTAATCTTTGAAATTTTAAAATTTCTAAAATTTAAAAATCTATCAAAATTTTTATTTATTCAATTCTTCTAATTTTTTCAGATCTTATATAAGATTGTATTATTTTTGGAATGAAATGAAAATAATTTGCCGAAGTAACTTTTTCTCAGATTTACCCACTCCATATGAAAACTCTAAAAAGGAAATTAATTAATTTGGGGATATCCACCCAATAAGGTGATCCCAGAAAACCAAGAAAAATTAAGTCCAAAAAGTCAACTTATTAGCCAGAAAATACAGTAACCTCTGAATGTTATTTTTTCTGTGTTAGAATGAGACTCAGCTTAGTTATTAATTTCTCAATTTGTTTCTATCTATATGTAAAATATTATAACAATGTACCACTACTGATCTATCTGAGCCTTCTAAAAATATAATTAATCTTCTAATTTGTTTTCTTTGTCATTTGAATTTAAAAAAACTTTTACAGAATTTAAATGGTCATAAAATCAGGTATTCTTTAATAGAAAAATAATTATTTTAAAATTTTAATTTTGAATTATTGATAGTTGCATTAGCCCATTTATTGTTTTTGTATTTAAAATTTTTAAATTCTTTTTAAAAATCTATTTTTTAGATTTGATTTTCATTTAAAAACATTATTTTTAATGATTTTTAATTTCAATTCTTTTTTGGCAAGAATTGATGTAATTTTTAATTTTCATCTTTCTCACTTTCTTTGTTTTCTTTATTAGTTGTATTCTGAGTTTTCTGAATGGCTTAAATCTGAATAAAATGGTTATTGATTAAAACATTTTTGTATTGCTGCCAACATCAAAGTCATTATGTAGTCCATTTGATTGCAAAATTAAGGCTCAATTCATTCTGTCTTGAAAAGAATTTTTTTTTTCTTCATCAATATGAATTACTGCTGAGCTTTTTAAAAAAAAAATGTCTAAGCATGAACAAGGCATGAATTGAAAAATTGTTTCTGGAGAATTGGCTTTGTTCCTTTTCTAGAAAAATTTATGAATTATTCCCATATCTCATTTACCATGGAGTTCCAACAAATTTTCAGCATAATTTAATAGGGCTTAAATTATTTGATGTGAGTTTTATGAACATTGGCAAAGTAATTACTGAAAACTGCTTCCACCTATACAAAAATTAACTGAGTTTTTCTGGTATGAAGTTGTGGAAAAGAGCTTGAGATAATGGGAAAATTCTATTCTTAAGGCTTAAAATGAATCATTAATTTTTGCATGTAATATTATTATTAAACCAGCTTGTTCTAAAGGATTAGTTTTCAAATGAAAGAAAATATATTACACAAAATATATATGTTGTTCTAGCATAAAGAAATTTAACAGATGTTGAAATCTAACAACCCTAATTCTAAAATTTATACTAATGTATATACTGCTGATTTGAACAGCGATGGTGGAGCGTTAGTAAAAGCTCGGGTTCTGGAATCATATCACGCAA
The DNA here is from genome assembly GCA_034780655.1 of Idiosepius hallami. Taxonomy (NCBI): domain Eukaryota; kingdom Metazoa; phylum Mollusca; class Cephalopoda; family Idiosepiidae; genus Idiosepius; species Idiosepius hallami. The sequence goes on from JAUZSX010109450.1 coordinate 6,713, forward strand.
GTTCAAATCCTAGTCAATTGTGTGTGAATTGAAATGAAGCTTTTCTCTTTCAGAGTTGGTTTTCATTCCAGAATAAAGAAAGAGAAAATAACTGAAAAACTCTTTGTTGTAATCTTTAATCTACACACACGCATGGAAGTGATACACACACACCCACTAGACAGAAAGTAAACTGCAATGGAAATCCTATTGCAGCCTGTGTGACTGTGCCACACCAGTGACCAGCAGGGAGCCTAGAATAAAGTACCCACGATAATAAGTTGAGGAGAGTTGGGATGTCCCCTCGTTAAAGGTATATCTTGCCCAGAGGTGGAGATGAGGCAAGCAGATAAAGGGGCCTCGCCATGGAGCTTGGGACCCAAGGAGCAAAATGATGATGTGGCAACAAGAAGAAGAAGAGAAAAGCTGACCATCTCATAGTCTACATAGTCTTACATAGTCTTAGAGTAGATGTGTCCTTCAAGCCTGTACATTGGAATTTTTTTTTTCTGGTGAGATGCAGTGTGCACAGTACTGGTCCCACCTGGGGTTTATCTGACATGACCTAGCAGGCTAGATGGTAACAGTGAGATCCTCGGGCCATAGGTTTTCAAATCAGACTATCCTTTTCCTAGTCTCTGGCTCAAAAACCTTCCCCAGAGGCACAAGGAACATGTTGGCCGTTGAGAACATCACGGGACCCTTCCACCCTGGCCAGTGACCTCAGATGAGGTTCATAAGCCCAGAGGTGCAATGTTAGGCACCACCCCCTCACATGGTTTAGACTGCCAGCTGAAGCAGTTTACCGGGACATGACGCTTGAGAACCAGCATGTGAGAGGATTAAGGATGAGTAGGGACCAGTGATGCCTGTCCATCCTACAAGGTAGGGGGCAGTATGTGGGACACCAAAGGTACTACCCCTCCTCAGAGCCCCTATATCCCAGTCTTAGAGTAATCGTACACAACACAAAATACATAAGTAATACCTCAGCTAGTTTTACATAACATTACTCATCATAGAATATAAAACCTTGTTTTATTATATAATTGTTACTATTTTGTATTTGTAAAGTCTCTTTATTATTTTTTTGAAGGATTTCAGTAATCTTGATATGAACAAGGAAAACCGCTTACATGTAGATATCAGTGATATATCTGTTTCTAAATAAGAAAATTTTCCTGTCACTAGATATTTCTCTTCCATATTTTATTCAGTTGAAAGAGTTCAAGTTGGCTTTTAGATATCAGTCTTATATTAACTTCATTAACTGTGTCTATTAAGTTTTCAAAAACAAGTCATTCCATCCCAGTTTATTTTTCCAATATAGCAATTTCCCAGCTATTTAATAACAATAAAAGCATCAAATGTCTACAGCAGAAAATGTCTGCCTCTTTACTTTTCATATACCTTTTGTTATTTTCTTTTGTTTGTGTACTCGACTTGAGCTAATGAATTAAATTACATAAAGAAAAACCAAAGAAAATAAAAACTTATGAATAATTTCACTTTCATTATAAATTGTTTTCTGCTAATTGCTGCCGTTATGGGAATGTACTAAACAATTATTGATATCAACGCATTGTAATGTCGACACCGACTTACTTGAGGCTTTATTCAATTCGTTCTACTGGCTATTCATCTCTCTTCTTAATACTTGATCAATATTTTTTATACTTTCATCTGTTGCCAGTATTGATTTCTTTTATTTTCAAAAAATTAGCTGTAGTGATCATGACAAAAGAGTTGGATTTCGCAATTACTGATTAGTCATTTTATTGTATTTCTTTGAAGACTAAAGTGATCAGAAATATCAGACTAAAATTGTTATTGGCCAAAGGTAACAAAGCAAGAATATTCTCTCTTAGAACATTCATGTTCAGTATGTTTATCTGGCTCATGCAATTTTCTCATGAGTTTAAATTACACATTTTGATAGCAATGTGTTTTGAGGTCTGGTCTCTCCTAAATAGTGAACTCGCCCACTCTTAATATAAGCAGCTATACAGACTGATTTTGGGGAGATCTACTAGGAGACCTATTGAGAGACTACTGAGGATATTTTACCACTCTCAGTAGGACATGCTATCAACAACCTGAGCAATCTACTTTACACCTTATTCCGAGTGGCACTCTACGTGAGCCCCACGACACAATGATCTTATGCTTAAGATTGCAACTGAATGGTTTTGAGGATTTTTCTAACCTTTGAAAAACTATAGTTAGTTCAGACGTTGCCAATATGATTGCACCTTAGTTATTTTATTTTATCTGTAGGAACTTGAAATAAAGAGACTCTTGTTTGTTCAAAGAGTTTAATTGAATGGGAATATAACTCAAGTTTAATGATTCCAAGCACTAATCTCTTAACTGTGTTGGCAGAGTTCTTCCTAACTAGCATAGCAATTTGGCATTGGTCATATCATCTACAATAGAAAACCCTCAGCAGAATAATTGATAATGACATAGTGGCGGGCATACTGAATAATAAGAAATAAGGCACGACCAGTCTTTATTCAAATATGACTTTTAGTATAAAATATGTGAATAAGTTATAATGATTTGTATCATTCATTTGTAAACATTTCAGGTATTTTATTAGAGATCATTAATCTATATAAAATGTCTCAGTGCACCAATGGTTTATAACATACACATTGAACTCTGAATACTGATTTCTTAAATAGGTATGTCTTGTTAGGTTTATTGTTTTTGGATTCACTTAGGAGAAAAATTTTTGTGAAAGTATAGATATACCTTTTTCCCTACTTGTGAATGTGTACCAGCTTAGTTTGGGTAAAGACTTCATGTGTTAGCTTCCTGACACAATAGTAATATGCATCACTTGTTTTCTTTGCTGTAAAAATTACATTGATTTTTTTTATTCTTTAAAATAATGCCCTCATGAAAATTTTAAACTATAAACTAAGAATATAAAATTAGTTTGATTTTCTCTGAAAATATTATGGATCTTTAATACTTAGGTCAGGCTTATAATGATTATTTTCTGATAAATTGTGATTTTTTGGTATAATTCTTGTCTTACAGTTTGTTAAATTGAGGAGTATTACATTTGTCATAAAGTGTTACAATTGAATGAACATTTTTAAGAGCTAGTATTATTAAATGGAATTAATCCTTTGATTCACTTGACAATATTTTCAGTGTCTTTTATTTGGATAATTAAGCAAGAAGGAACAGCCTTATAACAATATATTAAAAAATACTTTGATGAAATTTTTAATTTATTACTAATGATTCAATAAATCTGTACATCCCAAAGATACATTTTTTTTTTTCAAAAACTCTCATAATAATATTGAAAAGTGGATTGTCACCAATAGGAAGAAGATAAAAGCAAACAATAGTAAATTTTCATCCCAAGGAATAGATATTTCAAACTTATCTCAATTTATCTGAAAGTATTTTTCTCATATTCTATGTTCAGTATTAATTTTTTTTTTTAACTTCTTTTGGCAGTCGAAAATAACATCATTAAAAAAAAATAAGTGAAAACCCCTTGTAATAGAATATTAAAAAAAAAGAAGCAAAGCTCCTAAACATTAGTGACAGTCCACATCCAGTAACTTGAAAATTGAAAAATGAATTACTAAGAAAATAAATACTGGTTTAATTTTTGGACCAGAAAGAAAACTATTTTCTTTGATTTATTTAAAGAACTTTCTTTAGTTCTCATTCAAATGGTAAAGAACAGCATTAATGTTTTAATTTATACCTCAGGAAAAAGAAAATAATATATTGACATTGGATAAATGTATTTTCATATTCCTAGGAAAATTGTACATATCTCTTGTTTAATATCTGACATTAGGGTATACATTAAAGTAATGCCTTTCATAGTAATTTTCTTGAAACGTCATCTCATGATTGAATAAATTTAAGAAAATAGATTAAATTTATTTCAGGATATATGAATAAAAAAAGCATGATTATAATTTCCTTTGAATATTTGATCCACATTCTAATCTAAATTTGAATTTTTGTATCCAAAAAAGGTTAAGATCAATAACAAATATTGGACCTGATAAATCAAATCATAAAATAAGCATGTTAGGCCCTTACCAAATTTTAAAATATTAAAGAAAATGTATCAAATCAGACCACATAACAAATTACTTATGTTTTGTAGATTAATTGTAATAGTTGCTAAGTATGTAGGATAGTTGAGTTTTAATAAACTATCCCTAAAAAAATTTAGATCCCGATTCTTTATTTGTTATTAACATTTAAGTATTGAAATTGTAATGTAAAATGCCAGAAAAATAAAATATTTAAGGTTTGGCTATGAATTATTACTACCTTTTTCATAAATCAGATACAGATTGTTGAAACATCTCTGAGAGTAATTTGGATGGAATGCAAAGCATTTTAAAGTCTAGAAGTCCAGTCATGAAATAATGTTATGAAGTTATATTTACAATAGTTCTATACAAATTCATCTTTTAAGAACATTTTCAAGCTAATAATTTCCTGCTCACCCTAAATTGTCTTCCTGTATCCTGATTTTGATTATCTGCAAAATCTCATCATGTCTTCATGTATCGATTTCTAAAATTCCTAGAAAATTTCATGTACATAAATTTGTAAAGAAACAAATAATTCAAAACCATAAACCCCAAGAATTTGTCAGGTGTAATAAAATACATATGCAATTTATTTTTTTAATTAGAATAACTAAAATAGAAAAAAAAGATGACAAAAGAACTTACATTAGCAAATTTTAAGAGAAAATAGCTTTTTAAATTTCTTAAACATCATGAAATGGAAAAATGATTAATGATCAATCAATAAACAAAATAGATGTTTGTAAGCTAAAAGGATATTAATCCAATTCTAGATTTAAAAAAAAAATTATCATAGTCAAAAACAAAATTTCAATTTCTTTTAATATAAATTCTAATTGCTAAACAGAAATCCAAGCTTTCAGAACATTTCAATCAATAATTTTTAATGATTCAAAGAAGAAAAGGAATATAAATACAAATAGAAGCAAAATAATATGGCCTTGTAGATTTGCCATCTTTACACTCTTATTAATTACTTGCAATCACTTAAATGACATTACTGAATAAGTAAGAATAATTATATGACAAATTATTTTTAAACTGATTTTTTTTCTTTCATTAATTACGTTCTATTAAAAAGTTCTATATGCGTATTTTTTCAGTAAAATGATGTTGAGTTCTTGTTTTGATTGATGATTACAATTTGTTGACTTGTTTTTTATTGGTTGATATTATAAGATAAAAACACTGAAATTTAAGGATTGTTTCGTGTGAATGCTGTGATAAAAAGTTCAACAATTATTATACTTAGTTAATTCAAATTTTTATATCAAATTCAGCCTTTTATTGATGGCTTTTAAAAACTGATTGTTTATGACCAAGTAACTGATAATTCAGCTGTCAGAAGGAATAGCATTTGGAAAATCTTAGTGCGGATGAAAGTTAAGCTAAAAATATAACTGAGATCATTTAAAAATAAATGATGTCATGCTGAGTGTGTAAGTGAAACAAACAAGAGAAAAAGTCTGATAACTAGGCATATAAGGAAAGTAAAGACACATATCTACAAGTTTGGTGTTTCTCCAATCCAGTTCTTACTAGGCTTGATTCCAAAACTACACGCATCTAATCATATGGAAGGAGAAGTATCATAGAAATGGTCAAATTTTTAACAATACATAATCAGTTCATATAAATTGTAAGTTGTTGATAAAAATCAATAAATAGCATTTTGCTGCTTTTGTATTTCCAAGTATCTACTTACACACACACACACACATATATATATATATACTAGCAAAGATACCTGCACTTTGCATGTGACTTTGAACAAATTATCTTAAATTTTCAAAAGAATTATAGGCATCGCAAGAAAAAAAAATGATCCTTAATGATCCAATACGTTATTTTTAACGATGAAAGTTAAGAAATACATTGCAAATGTTTTGGCATATGTTACAGACCACTATCATGCTAAATATTATCAGGGGTTGAAGGTGGAATGGGGTAATAAGATGTAAATTCACAATGAAGTTGGTTGGCTCCCGGGATGTTGGCAAGCACCATACCAAGATGGGAAAGTTTATGAAGAGCTGCTTTAAATATTATCTTAACCTTTGAGCTTAAAACATGGTGTGCATCATCCCTAGGTCAGAGACCATCATCACATCAGGTTTGGTCATGATCAGTCCAATGGTGTAGACTGTAAAAGAGTCTCACACACGTACAAATGTGTGTGTGACTGAATGAACTAAATAATAATATGACTTTGATATTCTATGTTGGCTTTAAAGACCGAATTATTATAATATATCAGAGAAAAATTCTACAAATTATTTCAATTATTATATGTATATTTTCTTTTTGTCATATATGTATATATATTTATTTTTGTACATTACAATCACCTTTAGCTGTCTGGGGCAGATAGGGCTCGTTAACTCAGGAGAGCATCTCATCTAGGTGAAGGGTAAGATCAAATGTTAAACGCTTAGGTAAGAGCATGTAAAAATGGCCTTGTGCCAAACTTTGGTTGGTGCTCACCAAGTAAATATAATATATTTATGTGTATGTTTCTCAGGCATAGTATTTGATTACTGTGACTTTCGGCTAAATTTCTTTCTTTCAAAAGAAAAAAAAACATATATACATATATTTTTATGATAATACTTATAAAAGATAAAGTGTTTTAACATTTCCAACAACTTTAAGAATAAGAATATTTCTACATTGTTTCCAATTATTAGGTGGATAAAAAAAATGAAAAAAAATAAAAATTCTAAACAGAGAAAACTGATAGATAAAATATGCATCTATTTAAGTATAAGGTGGATAACCAACTCATTCCAATAAAAAGACATTTTTTAGACAAAAAATAATAATAGTTTCTTCAGTCACATCACTGTAGCTGATTCTGGCTTAAATAATATATCAGACTAAGAAGTGACTTATATCTTATGCACTATGGCAAGCATTTATTGCTTAAACTATTTTTATCAATGAACTTGTATTTTTATGACATAAAGATATAACTGATTGCACTATAATTATAGTATCTCAACTGTATCTAAGGAAAAAGACTTCCACAAAATTTTCAAGAATACTAACCAAAGGTTATAATAATCCTATTTGGATTCATAATTTTTGTTTCAATTGCACTAAGCCTGTTCTAATTGGCAATATATCAATATTTTTCTACTAAAGTCTGATTAAAGTGACATATAGATATGACTATTGCACTATCTCTATATATCAATATATATACACTCCTTTACGATCATATATCATTACCATGTTACCTCAAATTCTTCATAAATTTGCTGGAGACCCAAGAATTCTAAAGCTAACATAAGAAAGATGCTATTTCTACTTGATTAAACGGAAAAAATATCTATGTCTGTATGTAATAATGTACATAAATGGTTAGATTGATGGATTGATGAATGTTTGTTCTTTATATACACACACACACACACACACACATTTTCTAATTCATCTATTTAATATTCTCAAATAGACATGTGAACTAGAAATTCATTTAATATTTGATGTACATTCTTGGAAACCCATATACATATAGAAATGATTTTAAAATGTATTGTTTTATTAATGTAAGTCATTTAAGTTAGTATTGTTTAAATGTTATTTAATGGACCCTGAATACTTCTGCTGCCCAAATTTTATATCAGATTTAAATTATATATATTCCTGAAAGAAAATAATGAAAAAACAACTCATAAAATTGTCATGAAAATTTCTTGTTTTCATTATATGATTTAAAATCTTCTATCATTTCAAATGAATAGAATGAATTAAATTCTTTCATATTGAAATATTTATTTAGTAGTCCAAACATTTAATTTGAATCAATTATATGAACTAGCAGATATACCCATCATTGATTAGGTTCAGTTAAAATTAAATCTGTATATACATTATTGGTTGACCTATGTAATTGTTTTTAGGTGATTTACCAAATAGGAACTTATTTCAACAAAGTCTGAATAAAATACAAGAGAAATTGTGAATTAGGTAATTTGATAGTGAAATAATATAAGAAATGCATTCTTTTAAACACCAAATAAAATAAAATCAATTTACAGCTTGAAAATATCTTCTTGGTATTTAGAAATCTTGGTTTTTAATCATATTGTAAACAATATAAGGTTGATGTGTAGACATTTTTTGTTCACATGTATCAATCAATCTGCCTCTCGATCGTTATATCTATTAACCATTGGGATGGAAAATAAAGATAAAATTTTTGAGATATGATTATGTTTGGATATGGTAAATAATACATTCACAGTAATGCCTAATAATCATTTTCATTTGTCATGAATTATGATTTCTGTCATTTCCAATATTCTGAGTTTAATATTATATAATGATTTGCTAATAATAAATTCAATATACTTGATTTACACGCTGGTATACTGTCAAACTTGGCCTGTTCAATGCAATCATTTTCTGATCAATATGAGTGGAATGGTAATCAACAAAACAATGTATATTTGTTTTGATAGTTGCCTTCATGTTTATTGCTATATTTACAATATTAAAGGCATTGAGAGGAGCATTGGTTAAAGCTTGGACTATGGAATTGTATTACATGAGTTCAAATCCCAGTCAAAACTACTGCATTTACATTTAACCACCTCAAGCAGATCAGGCTCATTAACTCAGAAGAGTAGCTCATCTAGGTGAAGGGCAACACTGATTTCAAAAACCTACAAAAGGTCCTTCATGTTGGGAGTTGAGCATAGAGCTAGCAACCATTTTTCAGGATATTCGTTAGTTTTTTCAGAGATACAATATATTTTATTTTGATATTTCTATATATTAGACACCTGTGCTTCTTCTTTTGTTAAAAACATTGTCAATTTTGTGCATCATGTGTGTTGTTTCTGTTCTAACTCATAATATAGCCTTAATAAAGTCACAAAATAAAACATTTCATTTAGTTTTATTGTTTGTGAGTGACTTCTAAGACCAATGAACTTTCCTACCAACCTTCAATTTAGTTTTCTAATAATGGCTTCCAATTATAATTAGTATTGTACGTGTCAAGTCTGCTGACATAAAACAGTTGTGGTTACTTTTAACAATGCCTATTTGTAGAATTTCATTAATTCTACATTTGGAAAGGACAAGCTCCAGAGGATAATTGCTTGTTTAAAGCTGCATTACTCCTTGGAAAAACGTTGGCATGGTTCAAACCTAATACCAACTGCATTTAAAATCCTGCAGGAGCCAATTCCAGCTTAATGGACCTTTCTGGGAAAAATCCAATGAAGCAGATGCTTAAAATGCTCTTAGATTGATAATGCTTTGGGCAGCAGATGTAGCACTTTGATTTGACGAGGATAAAGTGGGCTGAAGAGGTTTTTTTTTATGTTTGCCCTTTTACATTTTTTTTTTAGAAATGTCAGTTAAGCTTATATAAGAACTAGTCTCTTTTTTTAAAGATAGCTATTAAGGGTTCAAAAGCTGATTCTGATTTGAACCTGCTTTTGCTGTTAAATGATTTTTTTTCTCCATTGATTATGGCATTATCTGTTGGAGCTTATGTCTTTAACAAAATAGGATTCTGTTTCTTAGGTTTGTTATTTAAAATTTTCAGTTTATTTTTTACCAGTTTTATGTATTTGAACTCATATGTGCTTTAAATTGTGGAAAAAATTAAATGATGCTTAATTATTTTTTTCCAATTTTATGTTGCAGGTAGTATGTACTTAAATAAGTTCTATACTATTAGTGTTATTTGTTGAAATATTTTGTTATAGTAAGCATTAAAGAGCAAACTGGATTATAAAGATACAGTTTTGTATGTAAAAAAAAAAACTGAATCTTTATCTTCTGAGGCCAGTAAAAACTACATATTTGATTTTTTTAAATCCCTACACTATTAAGTTAAAGTATAATTATTCTTAGCATTAAATAACTGAAAAAGGTTAGTATGCCATAAAACAAACCATTAAATTAACCAGTGAAATGTATGTACACTACAAAATCAAATCCATATATAATTCCGTATTCAATAATCATACTTATGATATTTAAACTTCCTTTTTCAACTTAATTGTACTGATATCAACTGTATTGGTTTCATAAATGTTCAACAGGTGTCAATGAATGTTGAATGATTCAAATTTTTCTGCATGGAGGAATTCAATTTAACATAGCTGCTTCTGACTCACGTCCATGACAGTGATTGCTATCTAAGAGTCTTATATTATAATATCTGCTACAGAGAATTGAAACTTTTATGTCATGAATGCATAAGTTCAGTCATGATAACACAGTCATTTTCAATCTTCTCAGATCCTTTTTCGCAGAATAAAAATATGAGGCATTATTTTTTTAACAATCTACATAGATCAATATGAATTTATCTTGCTATAAGTACATTGTTTGGCTCCATGAGTTTTTTCATGACCCATAGTATTTTGAGAAATGTGTACTACAGGCTATCAAAATAAGATCTTGGGATGCAGTAAACCAAGTCATTGATTTTGCTTTTGTTTTTTTAAAAAATATTCAATTGTTTTGTATTTTTTCACAAACTTTTGCATCCTTCATTTAACTTAAAATTATTAACTTAATTGAAGTTTATAGAAGACGTTCAATCATACAATAACTTTATAAGAACTTAATTATCAGAGTTTCAACTGAGCCTTGCTTCTATATTGCATTATGGTCATTTTTTCTAATATTTTGGTGCCACCCTGTGTGTGTTAAACTTGTACCAATCACCTCAATGCTCACCTCTTTCAATTTCAATCACTTCACCACGGTCAAGATTTGGCACTTAGCAACTTGCTGCTTTTCCTGATCTCTAAAATTGCTGCCAGAACATTGTGGACAGGATTAAGGAAAATGCTTCAATGGAGCAGATGTTGACGTGGATAAAACTAAAAAGCAGTGGAAAGTATTAAGATAAGTACATTGTGTGTCCTAAGGGAAATTCTTTGAAAGGGTACTTATAACTATCTTATAAAGGATGAATAGAACTATGATAGTCTAAAAAAATTTGTGTAGCTATTAAAAATTCATTCTCATGCCAAAATTTAAGACTTTATATGTGTGTTCACACACACACACACACACACACACACACACATACTTATTAACTTGGTCTGACACTAAATTTGTGAAGCTATTAAAAATATATTTTGATGCCAAAATTTAAAATATATATATATATAACTTTGAATCATAGTTTTTTATTTTATTTTTGAGATGAGGCATCGTAATTACGGTTAAAAGAAACGGTTAAAAGAAACACCTGAAGAAGGCCTGAGGGAGACTAGGCCGAAACGTAGTGTAATAACATAAAAAAAAATACCTACTAAGATGAGGACAAAAGTCC
>JAUZSX010109667.1:0-18075 GCA_034780655.1 Idiosepius hallami
CCTTTTTTCCGTTGGTCTTTTTTCCGTTGATCTTTTTTCCGTTGGTCTTTTTTCCGTTGGTCTTTTTACCGATCACCCTGTAAAATATCTAAAAAAAAAAATCATAGTTTATTTCATTTTCAATTTAGTTTTACATTTTGAATTCCGAAATTATTATTATAAATTAGAAAGAATAAAAAGCTTTTTTTAAATTTCACTAATAAAACAGTAAAAAGATAGTCGAAATTTCAATTGATATTTATTAAATTTGATATCATTTGAGACGAGAGGTGGTTGTGTTTTTTATTCTAAAAAGAAAAAAATGTGAAAAAGACCAGTAGGATTATATTTTCACTGTTTAATTAAAAATTGTTGCTTGATTAATTCCGTGATGGTTTTTTTTTTGTTTGTCTGTTCTCTTGATTTATTTGTTCACTTAATTGTTAATTAAAAAAAGTTTATAACTTTACTAATTGTTCTCTGTGGTAAAATTAATTTGTTTTACTGCCATCAAAATTTATTGACTTTATTGTGTAATAATTTGGATTTCTTAATAGCTAAAATTTAAGTGAACATTATTGGACATTAAGCGATCATTTTTCCGACTTTCGTTGTTTAAACAAACAAATATATTTATTTGTATCACAAAATAAAATTTGCAAAAAATGTCATACTTTTCATTCCTATTTTGAAAATATGGCATTTTTTGCTAATTTAGTAAGACCAAAAAAATAAATAAGAATATAAAAAATGAATAAAAAATATCATGAAAAGAAAAAAATAATAGTTGAATTTTTTTAAAAAATTTTTTATCATCAAATCAAAGTCAATATGCAAAAAAAAAAATTCACAACCGGATTTCAGCATTGATATATGGGCCAACCTAGGACATTGCCATTGAAATTGTATTTCTTAAGTGTGTTAATTCTGAAAATGAATGATTTTTCAATGATAAGTCAATCATTTGGAATAAGAATTAATCATTTATTTCATCGTGTTTGCAGTCTGTATTGGTGGAAAATAAAATGTGTGGAAAAACAAACAAAAAAGAAACGGTAAAACAAATTAAGTTAAAAAAAAACATTTTCTTATAATATTTTCCCATTTTTTATGACACATTATTTTTGGGCTTTATAAAATAAGAAATAAAAATGGAGACCAACAACAGAAAAGAAAGTTGACATTTCCATTTATCTTGATTGTTTGTTGTGAAGAGTTATTTTCTTTTATTCATTGATTGATTCAATTAATTCATAGACAAATTTAATTTAATTAATCAACCAACATTTGATCAATCAATTGATAACAAAAAAACTAAGACATGAAAATATTGAATTATTAAAGTTCAGTGTGTCAATAATTTATTTTAATTCTGCCAGGTTGAATAAACTGAGCTTAGGTCAATTTGGGAACTAAAAAATCCATTTGTTCAAATTAAGATGTTGTTTGGCAAGTCCTTGTTCTTGTAGCAGTGTCAATGATTATTTTTCGGTTTGAACTTTAGAATTGTAAATGCTAGTTCGAATTCCACTCAAGGAATTGCAGATGGTATTAGCCTGTTGCATTTACTTTTAGGAAAATAGAAAATTATTCCTTCCAATTCTTAGTTAAATACTGTTTTCACGAACAATATTTTTTATGACCATAAAAACAAAAAAAACAAAAACAAAAAAACAAACCATTAAACAGGATCAGTAACAACAAAAAAATGATTAGAAAAAAAATGTTTGTTCTCAGCGACAGTTGTAGCATTAAAAAATAAAAAAAAGATGATATGCCGTAAAAAAACCCAAGTTTTGCTTAAAGCTATTAATGGTGAGTGAATGAAGGAAAGAAAAGTAATAATTTCTTTTTGATTGCCTCTTCAATTTTATCTGAATAATATCAAATAACAAAATAATGTATTGCATTGAAATAGCAATTTTTGAAAAAACGATTCAATCCCAATATTAAAATGACACTAAATTGAAAAGAAAGGAACTACGACAATTTAAAAAAAATATTATTTAAATCATTGGAAATTGTTTGAGATCTAATTTTTGATAACATTTTTGAAAACCTTTTTTAAAGGCAGTCATTTAAAAATAATTACATTTTTGAAAAAACAAAAAAAGTCTCTTAATTTCTCTCTGGTACAAATTAATTATCTTTAAGAATTATGTTTCTTGTTATTGATTATGTGAGTCGTTAAAATCGATCTATAAATTTTAAGGGCGATTTTAAACATTTTTAAAGCCCTGAACATTTCTAAAGTGAAGAGAAAAAATAGATTCTTAAACCCTATTTTCGGGGCGGTCAATGTGGCCCAGTGGATAGGAAATCAGACTTCGGAACTGTAGTACGCTGGTTCAAATCCAAGTTGTTCCGTCAATGTTGACATGTTGACTATTATCCTTGGGAAAGTTATGAATACCCATCTTCCTTCCAGCTATGAATTAAATAGTGCAAATTGTGTGTATAAAAATAATGTTTATCATAAGTAATTGTTCTCTGCATTAAAATGACCTAAAAGGTTGATATGCTGTTAAACACCAAATAAACAAACAAACAAAGCCTATTTTCAGAAATTTTAATTAACTTCATATAATTCTAATGATGAGTCCCAGTTTCTATCTCTGTCTCTCTCTCATTGGCTTACACTGTGTATCTGCTACAAATGTTAAATAAAATGAACATAAGGAATAAGAGAAATAAAAAAATTGGTTTATTGGAAGTATGAACATGAGCAATTATTCTCTGAGAGAAGTCCTTAAGCAATAACATTTCTTTCTTTTTCATCCCCTATTGACTCTTACTTTACTCAGTCTTTCATTAAACAGGATTAATTGGGTGAGATTTTAAAAGGTTACATGTCTGCTTGTCCTCTTTTTTTATGTTACTCTACCCAGGTTTTTGAAATTAGTGTTATCCTTACACCAAGACAACTTAATCTCCCAACTTAACAAGCCTCATCTGCCTAACACTGCTAAAAGTAAAGAAATGGTTTTGACTAGAATTTGAACTTGTATAATATAAGTCAATGCAGTCCAAACTTTAACGACTAATGTGCTAGGTTATTCATTGTCTCTGTCTTATTTGTCATATTTTGTTTTGGCTAGAGTGTTTGTTCTGTGAGCTTTTTCAGGTCAAATTTCCAAATTGTGTAAATTAGGTTTCATGCTATAGCAGTTGAAATGCAAGCATAACAACAAAAATGAACACAGTTGTTCCAGATTTGTGTATAGTGTAAATTATTACAATGCTTCATCTTAGAAAGTATTAATATTTAAAAAGAAAAATTCAACTATATTTGAAAAAGTGAAATTAGATTTAAAATTCCTCACTTTGGGCTAATTTGTTGAAAATAAATGTCCTTGTTCAATTTCATATATAAAGAAAGACAAAAATGTATGAATATTTTTCTATTATAGCGTTGAAAAGTAGGAAGGAATGTGACAAGCCTAAAGCTTTTTCGGCCAGCTCTCATCAGGGCTAATCATGGCAAAAGGTAATGAAAAAACAAGAAATAAAGGGAGAACGGGGGGGGATATGAGTGAATTATCGACTAAAATAAATTACAGTGGAACCTCGCTAGTTCGCGGTTCCACTTTCGCTGGTTCAGAGCTTTGTGGGTTTAAAAAATATTAAAAATTTAAAAATATCAAAAAATATTAAAAAATTAATAATAATGAAAAATATCAAATTAAAATTAGAAATTACATTATTTTACAAAATTTCAAAACAAAATATTCAATTAGAATTAGTAATTTCATAATAGCCACTACAGCACCTCCTATAGCCACTACGCCACCTCCTGCATTGTAAACAGACAACATATTTTACAGTTTTTTTTTTTGTTATAACA
This sequence comes from Idiosepius hallami, assembly GCA_034780655.1. Classification (NCBI taxonomy): domain Eukaryota; kingdom Metazoa; phylum Mollusca; class Cephalopoda; family Idiosepiidae; genus Idiosepius; species Idiosepius hallami. The sequence continues at coordinate 3,824 of JAUZSX010109667.1, forward strand.
TGAATTTCACTCTCTCTTTCTCTCTACCCGTATTCTATATGGTGTACTGTATACAGGAAGGTATACTGTATACCTGTATACGTTTTTTTAAGCATTTTTGAAGGGGCACCACTACTTCGCGGATTTTCAGTTTTCGCGGTGGTCTTGGTCCCCATTAACCGCGATAACCAAGACTTCACTGTATATACAATTACTATATACACAAGGAAAGCAGGGAAAAATATATATATAAAAAAGAAATATAAAAAAGAATTTTTTTTTTAGTAAGTCAATAACTTAAAAACTTGAAAATTAAAAAAAAGACATTTTAATTGAAATAAATTTGATGCAATGATAGTTTTTAATTCTGGGTTTTAAGTTATCTATCAAGCTAACCAAATCCAGCATTTTGCATTGTTAAACTTTTATTTAACAGGGATTCCATGATGTTTAGAGTAAACTAGTTTAATGAAAAAATCGAAAACAAAACTGCTCTGTAGATGTTAAGATCTTGTTTCTTGTGTTTCTATTGCAAAGTAGATTTGTTTTGATTCATAAAATACTAAATCAATTTCTAAAACAGTTTGATTATTATGAAGTCAATAAAAAGTTCAATGTTTTAAAAAAACATATGAATGTATTTTCGTGATTATTTTATAACCCAAATTCAGTTAAGGTATTTTATTTAATAATTGGATTAGTTGAATATCGTTTTTTTTAAATGATTGGATTAATTTTAAATTTATTGATTCCATAAATATTTCTTCAACAGAATCTCTTTATTAAAATATATTCTTAATTGATTTTACATTTATTAGAAAAACAATGTAATATTCTAGAGTGTTCAAATGGCACAAGATGCATCTGTAAACAGTTAATGAAATTATATCTTTTAAAAATGACCTTGTGCCAAACTTGGTTTGTGCCGCTCACCAAGTATATCTTTTAATAAAGTTTTCATAATACTCAATCTTTTGTACCTTTTATGTTTAACCATGGTTGAAGGGATATGCACACTGCATAGAAGCACAAGGAGTGCTTTTGTGGAAACATTGTGATCATCACAATGAAGAGAGTAAATGTCTTAATAATGCCAATAATGTAAACTTTTCTAACCATGTGACTGTGTGTGTATCAGAATCCTGACCTCTGCAGGTTTAGCAGTTCCCAGCCTCATGTATAGATGCCTTTCTAACCAGTGACAAACCATGTGACTGCTGTAAACATGTTATACTTGTTTTATATTATCTTTAATGGGGTTACTAATAACTTTCATAACATCTTTAAAAAAATTAAAACCTATTCATTCCAAATTAAAAATTCATTCATTGATTACAGTTGTTTTTTATTGTGGTTACTGTTGGATCCTAAAGCTTTTAAGATTTTTTCTTTTGATAAAATGTCATTTTGTGTTGTTGAGCAGGGAGACTTATCCTTGCCCATTTGGACTTGGATTCATTTTCTTGTTGTAAAGTTTTTACTATATCAGAGTATTCTGTGACTGCTGGACTTTACCCTAGGAGGTAACTCTCGGGGATGTTTTTAGCTTGAATAGTCAGTTAGTATTAGAGAATTCTCAATGCATTTGACTTATCATGCCACAAACCATCGACCAGCCTGGTACAGTGCCTAATATTCCTTAATGGTCATTTTGTGTATTAGTAGAAGTGCTACCTAGTTCATTCTGTTCAGGGACTGAGAGTGTTATGAACCCCAGACAGAAAATACAATATGTCTCCTTTCCTCATTTTTTTTTTTTTTTTACAGTGGAGGCTGTGTAGCAGGTGATCTTTGAATATTGGCTTAACTATGTCCATTAGTTAATATAACAAGGACATCTTTGATAATTTTATTGGGAGTCAGAGGGGCCCTTTTGCAGTGCCAGGCTCTAAGATATGGTGTGATCAACCGATGGCTCAGTCTGCCCCTGATTCTATTTGACAGTCAAACATTGGACAATTATAATTAATTTGGCAAAAGTATAAATCATTAGAGTGTAAAGATTGTTAATAGTCAGTCACTTGATTTTAAGATTTTCTTCTTTTTTGTATTTACATAATTGTGTATAGTTGTATATGACTTTAGATTAAAAGAAAGAAAACTGTAAATTCTTTTTGAATTATTATAAGATTTATTTCTTAATTTAGGCAACTCTTGGTTGTCTATCCTTGTAAATGAATAAAATTTTCGTTTTTATTTTCCATATACGTCAGCTTTTCTTGTGCCAGCTGTTTCTCCCATCACAATTATTATTTTTCTCACGACAGACAAAGAACAGAAAGCAAGAGAACAAGTTTATTGAATGTAAATGATTTGTAGATTGAAAAGTTTTCATCTTTATGTTTTTTTTTATATTGTAAAAAAAACAAACAAGTATCTCTTTAAAGTAATAATGATTTTCTTTAGCAAAACTCTTCCATAAAATCATAGCAAAAGAGGTCCACTTAGCCTAGTGGGTAGGCTGTCGACTTTGGAATTGTAAGATACAAGTTCAAGTCCTAGTCATTCGATTTGTAATTGTACGAATACTCTTAAGAAAAGTGCGAACCTCCCACATTCCCTCCAGCCATGGGTTAAATAGTGCACATTATGCTATTGAAAAAAACTTTTATGTGGACAAAACGTTTATCGAAAAATGATTGTTCCTGGCATTAAATGACCTTAAAAGCTTGATATGCCATGAAATAAAACTAAAAAAAACCCAAACCAAACATGAAAAAAAAAATTAACAAAAAAAATAAGTTGTTGATAAAAAATGTTTAGTTGTTGATTATTCTTGTACTTGTCCTTATCTAAACATTTATTTAAAATGTTGGAATATTTTTCTATTTGTTTACAAATCACACATCTATAAAACTATGAAATAAAAGGTATTTGCATTAAATCATTGTTGGGCAGGATGGTAAATATTATTGAACTTAACAATTAGTAGCAGCTGATAAGTCTTCAGACCTAATATGCCTCATTGAAAAAAATATTACCATTATTTTTAATATTATTATTATTTGAATGATATTGATAATACCATTAAAATACTGTTGGGGAAGGTTGGACGTATTATTGAATTTAGGAATTAATGTCAACTTTAACCTCTGGCTGTTTTCATATAATTAACCCTGACTTTGGATTGGAATGCTGAGTCTTGTAACCGTATCCTCAGTAATCACTGCCTTCCATAGTTGTTGTTTATGGAACCATGTTTATGACCAGGTAAACCTCTGACTGATAAGGTCAAGTCGTGATGGAGACACCATTTCCTGCTGGATCACTAAAGTTAAACAACATAGAGCCTGTTCAGTTCTAAGATGGGTGACCACTAAGGTACTGTACTGGTCCTCCGGTTCGGAGATTAGAATAGGGCTAACAACCCAATTCTGTAAGAGAGAGAAAGTTACAGAAACTGCAAAGACGGCAGATGTCGTTGTGGCCCTATGTTTCCCAGTTGAATCAAGGGGCCAAAACAAAAAAGCAAACAAACCTCCAACTGGCTTGTCACAAGATGGGGACAAAAGTCTGCAATAAAATTAACACTCAGATTATCAAGCTTCATCTCTAAATAGAAAAATATTATCACCATTATTATGATTATTACTATTATTATCGTTTGTTATTAACCCTTTAAATCCTAAAGAACCAATACATCGGCCTTGGTGACTTAAGGCAAAAGAAGACATGCACAAAACAATATTTCAACCTCTACCTTTGGACCCTGATTTAGTAATATTACCAAGAAGTCACTCACAGGCGTTCTATCAAAGAACCATATTAGGGTCGAAATGTCATTGTCTCTTTTTTTGTCTTTCGCTACTAAGGCCGATATATTGACCCTTTAGGGTTGAAAGGGTTAATACTAACTAGTAGAAATGTATGTGATAGGACTGTGACAATATGCTTTTATTGAAGAATATTTTTTATCACAGACTTGACTATTTTGCAATTTAACCATTTTATTTCATAGTACCTATTAACACTTTATGGAATGTGTACAGTGTACTCTTATAGAGTGAATAAAGGTTAAATTTTTCAGTTCCAAGAAGGATTCTGAATTTGATTAAAACCTGAGAAAGGCTGAAGAGCATATTGGCTGAAGATAATCCGAAAGATGAGTCAAAATCTAAACAACTTGAAGAAAGATCTTAAGTTTTTATTCTTTATTAGTTTGGTTTCTATATAAGGAGTCATCAAGTTTCACTCGGTTGATTTTGGGTAACTTTCACAAGATAAAGGGACAAGTCTACTCAAGACCCCAAAAGGTTCTGTCCATTTTTGATTAAAGAGCAAATCTTCTAGGAACTCTAAGCCATTTGATTATTAATTTTGCAGCCCCCCCCCTACTCTGTCGACATCTATTGATCCTCCATGAAATAACAAAAATTTTCTTCTAGAATTCATGTATTTTTCATTCCCTTCCAGTTTTCATTTGATTATCATTATTAAATAACCAGTTCAGTTTGATTTTGAAATAAGGAAACTAAACTCCCATTCCTAATTCAATTCAGTTTATCTGAATTTCTAAGTTGATACTTGCTATTCAATATTATCATTTCATTTTCATTGTTTATTTACATTGATGTGCCCCTTGCCCTCCTTCAGGTGTCACTTCATTATCTTGGCAAGATCCGTTAAACTAAATAAACCCTTTAGTTAAACTATGCGGAGAGAATATTTTCATTCTATAAACCACAACTATGTTAATGTTAATCTATGTTAATTTCACCTTCAGTTGGTATTGTAAGATGATTGTCACTTAGAATGTAGATAAACCAATGCTCCATATCCTATCAACTGTGCTTCATGCAGATTTTCATCAGTTTTAACACTGATTGTATGACCAGCTTTTGTGGTTATCAAAGATTTAGCAATGTTACCTTCTTCTATTGCTTTACTTTTTTTGTTATGAAAATTTGGATATCGCCATGTAATAATCATTTCAAAATGTCCTTATCAGCCAAAAATATAAATTAGTAAATTTTAAAATAAAAAAAAATCCCTTTTTGATCTTTTTCATTATTTATATTTGAATTAAATAGCCTGCTTAGTTGCAAACTTTCCAGTAACATGCCCAGAAAATATGCTTGGGTAAATAAATACCATCTGGTTTAAAACTGATTTTAAATGTAAATTTAGAAATAGAATGTAATAAATAAATAATAATAATGAACACATATTATTTCATTAGACTGAAATAATATTTGATTGCATTATTGATTTATTCATGCCAATGATATTCTACAAGTACCATTTAAAATGAATTATGAGTTTGACAAAAACATTAGAGTTTACTGTGCTTCAAAAGATATTGATACATTGATACCAGCTGCTGTTTATTACAATTACCATTTATATATTCTGCATATTAGTTATTTTATTCTACTCCCCCCCCCATTTTTTAAGGGTGACCCAATCCAGGTTGGTCATTTAATGCCAAAGATTATACTAGACATGAAATTTGTGAACAAAAAAAAATTAGTAACAACCTTTGTGTATAAATGTAAAGATTTGAAAAGTTTGTGAACATTTAATTCCAACCATGTATCAAAAATGTTTTTTGACAATTTTCCTTTAATCATATTATATAATAAAAACCACTGAGTCTTTTTTTTTTTTATTTATACATGTTTATTGTGTCACAGGCTGAAGATTAAAGACTAAAACATGTAGCTTACATCAGGGTTCAAACCTCATTTTCTTCATTAATTTTATCTTCAAATTCTGATGCTCTACCGAATGAGCCATTAGTGCTCTACTGAATTTTTTTTCTGCCCTTAATCATTAAATGCAAATTAGATTTTTGATTGGTTAGTATAATCATTTAAAATATAATATTTCTTTTGGTTAATTAATCAATGAAAATTTGTCTGAGATAATTTATATGTGAAAAAAAATGCAATGATTAAAGATAAAATTTAATATATTGTTTTTGAAACCTTGTATTAGTGACTAGCATATATGCTAGAAACTGTATAATTTATATACTTTGCATAAGATATATGTTGCAATATTTTAAACATTTATTAGAGTATCTATTTCTTCACTTAGACTACATTTATAGCTAGGGATATCAACAGTTGGCCAATCAAATGCTGGAATTAACACTTTCTTTATTACTGAAAATGTTAAATGTTTTTGCTTAGTTTTATTTTATTTTTTTCTGTTGTACCTGAAGCAAAAAAACTTTGCTACATAATAACTTTATGGATCTGACACCTATATTGAACTATTCTATAAATGAACTAATATTATTATTTTTTTGCCACTACAAAATGATATTCATAATTTTGACTATTTTTTTTTCTATTCATAAAGACGTTTCAATTTCAAGTTGAATTAAAATTTAGACCATTTCTACAATCTACAAAAATAGCTTTTTATTTCACAATAAATTAAATAACCTTTAGTTATGAACCTTAGAAGTACATAATTTTTTATATACTTGGTGAAAATTGTTTCTTTGTAGAAATTATGTTTAGAATTTAACTTATCAATTCTGAAGAAAATGTTACATGATGGGGCTCAATGTTGTATTTAGGACACCTTAAGTATACACTGCTACAAGCATAAAGACCAAATAAAAACTAGAAGCACAAAAACAACATTAAACCAAAAGAGTTAATAACTATTTTAAATTAGGTCAAAGGCCGAAGATTTCCAAAATAAAGTGAATCACTCATGTTCTTCAATCATCAGCCTATATGTGACCTGATTTCTTCTTTTATTTCTAAAAGTTCTTGCATTGATTATTCAAAGATCTTTTTCTTTATATTCTTTACAGTATGAACATTGCATGCAGTGCCAAGGACGATTTGCCTTAATGAATAGACGGGTAAGCAAGCGAAACATTCTTTTCATTATTCTAATATTTCTGTATATAAAGAGAGCATCATTTTTTTTAAATATATATATATTTGAAAGGATCAATCAATTCCAAAAGATAGAAATTACATTCTTTGTATAATAATAGGTAATATTGGCTATATATGTATTGAATCTTTGATTTGAAATAAGTTTATTTTACAGTTCTAAAGATGTTGTGAAAGTTAATAGCAAACCCAGTAATAAAGAAAGTATATTAGAAAAAGTGTAGCATTTATAAAAATAATAATGGATTTTATTTATTTCCTAAACTTTTTCATTTTGTTTTTATTAGACTATTTACTTACAAAAGTGAATATAACAATAATAATAATTGAATTATCATTAATTGTATTATTTGGACTTCTATTCAAAACTTTATTGCCATCTTCACTATCAGTTAATGTGACTTTTGCTCTTCCTAAGGCATTACTTGAATTTATGAACCTCATAACCTATATCATAACAAGGGCTGTGATAAGATGCATTTATTCTAGAATATTCTCGTCTCAGCTCTACTAGTTACTTGACTATTTTGTGATTTTACCATATCTTTTAATTCTGTAATTATTACTAATAACTGCAGAATTTAAAAAAAAACATAAAATTGCAAAATAATAATGTTGGTGACAAGAACATTCTTCAATAAAAGCTTACTGTTATAGTCTTGACGTACAAAAACACTTAATGACATTGTTCCTGGCATTGATCTGTATAAGCTGTTAATAAAATTTATATGGAGATTACAAGTTTCATCTGAATTGTAGATAAAATAGATAATAATACTTAGATTAACATATTTGATAACACTTTAAACATGTGAACTGTCTACCCCCATAGATTGAATAAAAGGTTAGAATCTCAGGTTTGAGAAGATTCCGGAGACCAAGTAAGACTTAAGGGAGGCTTAAGGGAATATCAGCTGAAGTCTTGTGGTTGTTGTAAGTGCCAACGCTTGTCCAAGCTCTTTCAATGCCTCTTTCCTAATGCTGTGTCCCAAGAACTTCATTTGGTGCTTGCCGATCGCACATAGGAGCTTGTGGCTGATTCCAACCCGGTTTATTATGTCTTTGTTGGTTACCTGTTCTACACATAGGAGATCCGCAGCATCCTTTGGTAAAATTTCAGTGACAGCTACGTTACGTCAACTTTCAGCCATGAAAGTCCATGACTCATGGCAGTACATTAGAGTTAATATTTATTGTATTGAGATACAATTTGGCTCAAGGCCGATCGGGGAGGGGGAGTTGCTAGTCGGGCTGGTCGTACATCTAACACTTAACCTTAATTAGACTCTTTCGTGACCCATTCGCTTCTTATAATGATTGAATGCATTTATCCACCGTCACAACATACAGAGTCACCAAAATACTTCATTTACTCAATGAGCTGATCCTACCTAAGAAAAAAGGAAAAAAAAACAACAAATTATTTTGTTTAACTTTTCTAATTTTCTTTTCTGGGTTTTTTGCCCCACTCCCAATCATCATCATCTGTAAATATTGTCAACGCCGTACATTAGAGTTGACCATACCGAGTCTTGTGGAAATAATACGTAGAATGAAGATGAGAATTGATATCATAATAATTTGATTAATGTTAATAATCAAAACTTTTCTGATCTCACAAATTCAGACAAGCAATGAAAAAAAAAACATCTATGTTTCTGTGAGGATGAGGATAGATTTCGAGTGATAATGAAAAAAAATCTACTTTAAAGTCTTTGCTTATATGAATAAAATCTATTTTTGAAAATAGATAAGAATAATTAAACTGAATTTACCTTATTTTGGGAAAAACATAATATGAAAATTTGATACTTCATTATCTACTAGTAAATCTACAGACAGTATTGAGTGGGTTTGAATGACAAGAACTAAGATATCTAGATTAGTTGATGAATTATCAATTGAGAAATATTGCATCTATTTAGGATTTTAATATGATTACCCAGATGGTTTGTTGGATAATATATAATTAGGCTGTTTTATCCAGCATAGATATTACGTTGTCCCAAAAGTTCAAAGAAGCGAGTCAAGAATTCTTAGGTGTGAAGCCAGCTAATTGGTACTTTCACCAGATCCGAAAGCTTGTACCTTGATGGCAGAAAGTCTTGGAAAATGATGGTCCTTATTTTGAGGAATAATTTTTGTTGTTTTTGTTATTAATTGGCAAGTAAAATTTTAAAGTGTTTACCAACTTTTGGGACAATCTGATATTTATTACTTGTAGAAGAAACTAAATTAGTATTAATATAATGCTGGTCTTTAGTGGCATATTTGTTCTGCCAAGGAATCTTGCTACCAAATTTAATACTCTTCTCTTGAATAGTTTTGGATTCTAAACTACTGATGATACAGCTACTACTATGCTGTAGCTACTTTTACTAATATGTATCTACTTATACACACATGACATTAATTCATTAGTATCTTTCTAGTATTTGTTAAAAAGAAGTTTTCTAGGTAAAGATAAATAACCTTAAAGCCAAAGGGGTTGCTAATCTTTACCTGATCTACCTTTTAGTAAAAATACAAAGGTTTTCCGTATGTATATATATATATATATATATATATATACATTTAGTAATCTGTAGAGTAATATAACATATTTATAGTTAGAGTACTCAATATCAGTGATAGAGCATGTGTATTAGTTAATCGAAGACATGGAGACACCGCTTTCGGTCTGATGAATACGCAGGCAAGAACCTGAAAGTCACCGTCTTCGCTTAACTAATATATATATATATATATATATATGTGTATATGTGTTGTGTATAACTGCTACCCTTGGTTTTCAGCACTGATGTGCTTCTTCAGGCAGTTTTGTTTGAATTGATTTTTGTTTGAAATATCTGGTTGTTGTTGTTATTTATATATTTACTATGAACTAAAATACTTAAATTTCTATGGAAAACAATATTTTGAAGATTTATGAAAATATAAATAGTTTTTTTTTCAAATAGTGTTGAATATCATTTAAGTTGATTATGATAAATTCATTGTTATTTATTTATTTAAATAATATTTTTTTCATAAACTTATGTAAAAGTTTTTTCATATTTTGCTTTATTATTTTTTTTTTTTTGTCAGTTGCTATGATCAAAAGCCATTTCTCTAATTAACTTGCTTTTCATGTAAATTTTATTTCAATTTCTTGTCTAGCCCTTTATTTTATTTTATTTTTTGTTTACTTTATTTCTAAATTTTCAAACCAGTTAAAGGCTTTTCTCCCAGTTTTTATATTATTCATTAAACTTGGAAAAGAAAAAGAAAAAAAAGAAGCCTAGAAAAATATATTCGAAAATATGCATAGATTTTCCAAGTATCATTGAAATGTAGCCCCTTCTTAAAAATGTATAAAATACATATAAAAAAATAGATTTGAAGAATTGTCCAAAAAGTTCAAAACTGATGAACCATTCAACTATAAAACTAGATTTGCATTTTATTAGTGTTATTCTTCTTATTGTTATTTGATCTTCTTGTTGATAATACAGAACTTTTTTTCTTCTTTTTATCTATTATTGATTCCTCTGGCAGACTTGCTAGTTTTAACTTCTCATTAAATTCACTTTTAGATATTTTTCATTCCAGGATTTTTCCTTTCTCTTAATTTTCTTCCCTTTTCTCTCTAATATCCAAAATTTGATTTTTTTTTCTATTTCTTTCATTCCTTTATTCAAATTCTTTTTTTTTTTTTCAATTTGTTTTTTAACTTCTTTTTTTTTTCTCATTTTGTTTCTCTTTTCTTCTTTGATTTTTTTTATCATTATTGTTTATTTATTTCTCTTTCTTTCTTTTTTTTCTTTATCCTCTAAATTTGTCTTGCTTTCCTTTTTTCTTTTCTTCTCTCTTTTTTTTTCTCTTTTTCTTTTTTTTCTCTTTTTCTTTTTTTTTTCTTTTTTTCTTTTCTCCCTTTAACCTTTTTAGTCTACAGCTTATTTTTACTTGGTGACTTCTCCAACCGTTTTCCAGTCCTTAAAAATCAGATTATATTTTATACATATATATATATATATATATATATATATAAATTATTGAAAGCCGCAAATATTATTTATTTCAAGAAACTTTCCCCTCCAACTCCTTGCAAAGAAAATGCCAGTAGTAAACGTAAACCTAGATTTGATATACTATAAAGTAGCCTCTATATTCCACTGGGGAACATAGAGCCACAATGACAGCAACTGTCGTTGTTGCAGTTTCTGTAACATTATCTCTTTTTACAGAATTGGACTGTTAGCCTTATTCTAACCTCCTGTCTGGAGGACCAGTACAGTACCTCATATTCCTAAGTGGTCACCCATTTTAATACTGAATAGGCTCTACATGGCTTAACTTCGGTGATCTAGCAGGAACCGGTGTCTCCAACGTGACTTGACTGTACTATAATTATCAATTAATGATAAGATTTTCATCTCAGTGACTGAATTATTTGATAAATAAACCCTAAACCTTACTGAGTAACTGGCAGCTGAAAAATTGGTAGAGTGCTCTCAGTAAATATGTTAATAGCATTTACTTAACACATTTTATATATTTGATTGATGTCATAATTTTGTTGTGACATATTCATTTAGTGAAATCAAAATTTAAATGTTAACAAAAAGTGGTCATAAGTCCAAACTTATTATGAATAAATAAATAAAAATTAATTAAATGTTTAAAAGTCAAAAGGATTTCCTGTTTGTAAGAAGTTATTTATTACAACTAGCTACATACTGCAGTATCAAGTAATAAACACTTCTAGTGCTTGCAGGTTAAGATACAAATTATTGAAATTCTTTGTATTATTGTCTATGTATGATTCTGTTGATTTATATGGACCCATTGACCCACTTTATAATGAGTGAATATTGTATTATTTATAAGATTTAAAAATTATCTTTTGAGTTTATAATATTAAAATCTTTTATTCATGTGTGGCTAATATGTTTCAAAAATTCAACTTTCAAAAACTTTTGTCATGAAAGATAAAGAATTCTTATTCAAATGCAGATGACTTTTCTGTCTTTTTTATTAATTATTGACATTTTACATAATTCTTTAGTTTTTAAATCTTTCACTGATTTTTTTTTAGAATAGCATGAAAACTTGATTCAATCAGTAAAGAATATTGTTTATCTTAAATTTGTGAATAATACTACATTACTACAACCCTTTTTTTATTTTACAGAAGATAATTTGTTTTTGAATTACTGATCCATAAAAATTGAAAATGTATTATTCATTAAAACATCTTCAAGTTCAGTTAGTTTATTATGCCATCCATTTTGTCCTTGCATCAAGGTTGATAGACCCTTAGGTATGCATCGAATGTCTCTACAAAATTTGGCAATTTGGGTGGTGGTTATGCAGCTTACTCGATTTTAGCCTTCTTGAGGGATCCAGATCAATAAATTGCTGACAAGGTCAAGCTTTGCTTTCCAACAGTTCCTAGCTAAGTGCATTTTCTGAATGCCTAAAATCTTTAAGACATACTTGCGGGTGGTTAATAGACACATGAAGTTTTAATTTAGTTGGCTGCTGTCTTCAAGATAAATTTAAGGCAGCTCTTAGCATTAGAGTGTATGTACTGTCAAGTTTAGACTTTAAGGTTTTAGTTTGTTCTCTTTGTGCTACATTATGACAACAGACTCAAGTGTATCCATTAAAAGGTGTTTGGGTTGTCTTATGTATTTGATTTTCAGATTACTTTGCTGTGCAAGATTTCATCTTCAGGGGAATTAATATCACTACTGATTCATAAAGCTTTTTACAACTGATCTCTTCTACCAATAACATTTGTAGTGATCCTTGTTACTCAAAGTTTTTAAATAGAAGAATAATTTTCCTTTTTGAAACGCATATAAAATCCATTTTGCATTTATGTTTATAAGACACACACACACACACACACACACACACAAAAAAAAAAAACTAGTGGGAAAAAATCATTAATGATCACGCACAATGAAAAACACACAGTAAAAATGGACAACCACTATTCTAAAAAGTCAAGGAAGATCTAAAACATTTGAAAAATTAGGAAAATACATAAGAACTTTTGACTCCAGAACAAAAACTCTTGTTTAAAAAACAAGAGAAAACAAACAGGAAGATCCTGAAAAGAGGGATCAAGAATCTCTTTAACAAGACTTGCATGAATAAGATTCATCTTATATCAATGTTTTGAAAACTTGATTCTAGAATTTTGAATGTATTTTGAATACAAGTTAATTATTATTAATAATAATTTGATTAACTTAGTATAGGATTTATTTATCAGCTTCATATTCATGGTCTTCAGTGTATTTTGATTTTAATGAATAACCAATTAAACTAATTTTAGTGCTTGGAAAGATAAATCATTGATTTTTTTATGTTTATTGTTTGACACCAACTCTGCAATAATTTGACAAAGACCATCATTGAAAATTTGATAATTTATCAAACAAAGTAAAATTTCCATGTTTTGCTTATGATAGATAGAAATATTTTTATTCAACTTCTATTCTTATATTTTTTTGTGACCACGTTTCAGCTAATGTGCTCTTTGGTGTTCTTCAGCTATAACCCAAAGTCAATGTTGAATTCAGGAACCCTCTCAGAATTGCAAACTGAATCCTTTATTCAATCTATAGTGGTAGACTGTCTACATTCCATAAGTGTGAACGGCTATATTAATCTATATTGAATATATTTAGCCATTTTTGCCTGCAGTGAGGGTTTGACCTGTACTTTACAGATGAATATCAATTAGATTTTCTGTAAATTAATGTCTAGAATGTCTGCTATGTCCTGAAATTCATATATAACAGCTTCTTGTTCAAGTAAATACCTGAAAAAGCTAAAGCGCATATAATAAAAAATGCTGTGAAAGTTAAGATAAAGATCACAATAAAAGTCCCAATAGATTACTGAGTTCAGTAATAACTTTTTTGAGTTTGCCAAGAAACGCATCAAGAATGCCTGAAAATATATTTGTTTAAATATATATAACAATATTAGCATTATATTTACCACAATTTTCAATATTTTTTCAAGCTGGATTATTTTTAGCCTGTTGCTTTGACAAGGATATTTTGTAACTGTTTTCATATTGTAAACCTTTTTGAATCTTCTTCTAACCACATAGACATTTTTATCTATTTAGAATATTTACAAACCATTAATTCTGTCAACAGTCAGATAAGCTCTATAAATGATGTTCATACAGTTGCAAGTGAAAAAGGGTTTCTCTCCACCCTTTAAAATATGATTAGTCTAATGTTTTTGAATCATTTCCCTAAGGGGAGGTTCACTTGGAGAAATGGATAGGCAGTCAGACTTGGGAATTATGATATTTACTTGGTGAGCACCCCCAAGTTTGACACAAGGCCATTTTTACGTGCTCTTACCTGGGCTTTATATATTCGGTGTTACCCTTCACCTAGA
>JAUZSX010109775.1:0-34476 GCA_034780655.1 Idiosepius hallami
TAATAAAATTATTAACGCAAGTTACGCTTAATACAAGTCTGTGACTTTTTGGGGTTTGTTTTTATCAGCATCAACACCAGAGTCCTCCTTCTTAGCCATGCTTTTCTCGATGTATCCGGCCCACCAATAAATTCATTTTCCTAAATCTGGCCCACTGACTGGAGAAGTTGCCCACCCTTGGTTTAAAGTGTCATATATTGTGGGATAAGTATTTGAAGGGGTGGGGAGTGAAAGTAGTATTTTTTGAGTAGAGGGGCTGCAAGGTGCATTCTGTGAGGATGGAAGGAGGGTAATGTTGTTTTTGTTTTCTAGCTATCTATTACTGATTCAGATTTTATTTGAAAAAAATTTCTACTATTATCATTATCTCTTTTTATATAAATTTTTTATAAGTCTATGTAGTAATGTTTGCGTAAAGAGTGCAAATCAGAAGGGAATTTTTGTTTGTGTGTTGGGAAAAACGGGTATATAAGGATTTTGAATCAATTAGATTTTGTCCCATAAGTTCATTTTTTGAAAGAAGGTTATGTTTGTATTTTTAGCATATCTCTTAGGTTCTGTGCTTTGTAGTATTTTTGGTGGCTTGGCATCAGGTGCGTGTAGTCGATTAGCTGAGCTGTGCTTAGGGCACTCGCAGACCCTGCAACTCCGGGGGGGGGCTGTAAGCTCCCTAGGGGCTGCAAGGATTGTTGGCATCGCAGATCTTTTATAATACAAAACATGACCATAATAATTATTCATTAGGATTAAGTAGAAAATCATTATTACATTTACGTGTTGTAATATATATCTTACAATCCATCTTTCTATCTGTCTCCATATATTTGTATATGTATATATAGACTTTGATGGAAGCTTATGAGTATAGTATGTTGTGGGTGTGCAAGTTGCCTTTTTATAGGAAAGAGGCCGCAAGGCACATTCTGCGTTGGGGCCGCTAGGTGGCTAAGCACGGCATTGTCGATTAGTATGATGTTAAGCATGAAACAGAATTAAAGAATACTATAACAAATATGCTGGTTGGTGGTTCCACGCATGAGCAGGAGTAGTGCAATCCATCTAGATGTGTTCCCTTGTCCCCTGCTACTTACCCCTATATTCACATCACCTCTCTTCAACCAAAGAGGGAGGGGATTCATGACTGCGAAATGTCTCATAGATAGAGCTATTCCCTTTACACGAATATTAGGCATCTTAGAATTGCCTAAGGTGTCGAAGAGCTAAATCCCTAATCCTAGGAGGATTGATTTGAGCCCAAAAAGGTGGAGAGAAAACCTCCTGCTTAACAGATAGACAGACAGATGCAACTGCACTATGAGTGTAACTGATCAGTGACCCAAGTGAAATGTGTGCAGTGTGAGGGTCATATTTGAAGGGGTGTTGTGAAAGTTCTTGAAGAGAAATGTAAGATTTCCTTTTAATACTTACATTTTTTTTGAAGTCATAAATTTTCAATCCTAATTAGCATTTGGACTAATATCCTTTGGAAGAGACATGAATCCCCACATTCTCTCTGGCTATGGGACAAATAGTGCAAACTATGTTATTTAAAATACTATGTGGACAAAAAGTACATTTATTAAAAAAATAATTGTTCCTGGCATTAAATAACCTAAAATATTTGTAAAACAAAATAATCAAACCATTATTGCATGGAAGTTATCCGTTTCTTGGTCTTCCTGCTCGGCCATTGTGTTTTGCTAAAATCGAAAAGCATACTGACAACTTTAGGTGGCGATGATAAAAAGCTCTGACTATGGAATTGTATTATGTGAGTTCAAATCCTAGTCTAAACCATTCTATCCACTATAAGCTGCCTCGGGCAGATGGGTCTTGTTAACTCAGGAAAGATTCTCATCTAGGTGAAGGGCATCACTGATTTCAAAATCCCACAAAAGATCTTCCAGGTTGGGGTTTGAGAGCATAGGGCTAGTGATTCTTTCTCGTAAAACAAGTATGCTTGTTAATACTAATGCTATGGAAACAGCAATCAAATTTGCTGCCCAAAACGCATCTGTCACCACTGGAATGGTTGACTGACAACTTCAAAGGCAATTTTTTTACATTCAAAACAGGCAAAGCACTTTTATTTATGTCTTTACTTGCCAGGTCGAAACTCGCCATTCGTTAGCAAGGGTGGGAGAGCTTTGGCAAAAGCTTGGAGTTCAAATCCCAGTCAAAACCATTACGTTTCCTCTTAGCTGTCTCGGGCAGATGAAACTAGTTAATTCGGTAGAATAACTCATCTAGGTGTTAGGATAAAACTGATTTGAAAAATGTTGGTGGATAAGACCAGTCAACTCAATGAGAGTAACTCATCTAGGTGAGAGAGACCTGAGACAGAAACCATTATTGTTGACTTGACGTTATTGCTAGCTTTCAGCAGCAAGCTGAATAAAACATGTAAGAAGCATGAACAGAATAAATATCAGATGAATAAAAAAAAAAGGAAGTGGATGATACTTGTTGTGTTGGTTGCACTGCCGTGGGTCCCAGTTGGTAAATCTTCGTAGACCAATCCGCACGGTAAAATGAAAATGATCTCCCTTTAGGTTTTCCCGTTTATTATAGGTTTTAAACGCACCATTTAAATAACAATTGAATTTAGCCTATCTAGTAGAGACTTTCGGAGGGGGCGATTCGGGTTCAAAATGAAATAGAGTTTTTTTTTTTGAAATAATTGATTTTTTTTATAATTAAAATATTATCGAATCTTTTTATCGAAAAATATGGAAATGTGAAATTTTTATTTAACGTTTCAATTGGTTTTGATAATCTGGCATTTCAGCAAATTTCACCGTTTTCCGAAGGGACATGTATTTTTTTTTAAATAATCAATTTTTTAATAATAAAAATATTTAAATCTGTCAATTTCACCGTTTCGAGGGAACATTCAATTTTTATTTAACATTTTAACTTGTTTAAATTTCAATTGATTTTAATTAATTCCACTCAATACATTTCACTTTTTCGATAGGACCCCGGGACATGTATTTTTTTAAAAATAATAATTATTTTTTTAATAATCAAAATAAAATATTTAAATCTGTCAAAGGGAATTTTCTTTTAATTATTTTTTATAGAAAAATGTGAAATTTCGTCAAGCCAAAGAGCAATCAGTGGTTGTTACTTCCCTTGTCAAAAAACCGTGCTATTATCAACAGCCGAAAAAATGTAACTGACATTACATGTGGGTTTGATCGAAAAATAACCCAATAATTTTCCAGTATCGTTTTTTGGCTCCTACGAAAACTTATAGTAATTAGAAAAAAAAAAAAGATAAAACAAATAAATAAAAACGGGTTCGGGTTCAGAGCAGAGTCAGCAGGCAGGAAATATTTTAAGGAGTTGTTGCCGTGAAAATGCTTGTTTTTTTTTCTATTTCCACTCCCTCTTTCACCTTTCTATAAGGATGGGTCTAGTCAAGTCTTATTCTCCCCTTTTTTTTCTCTTACCTGTAGTTATCACCTTCTTTCAGGAACCCGAAAACACCTGACTCACTTACACTACTCATCATAAACGTAAACGTGTATATCCCTCGCCTCTCACACTTAAATAAAATCCTGAAAAATACTACGCGCATTCATTTCGCATTCCATTACAATTAACTAAGGAAATAAAACGATGCGCACGCGCGACTGAATGTGTCATATTTCCCACACATTAAAAAAACTGTTATTTTATTCACTCTAATGAATTTCAAACTAAATTTCAAAAGAGTTTTAACTTCAAACGATATTTTTTTCCGTATTCGACTAAACGAAAACAAAGAAAAACACTCAATTAAAATATAATTTTTTAGTGTCAATTTTACGACGTCTCGATATTTTCCCCCAACGTGTTGAATGTTCAATGCTTGCCGCTCTCTTTCTCGAACAACATTATCTCTATCTGATGAAATTTCTTCCCACTTAGAAAATTTTATCAATTATTCTATCATATTTCTTTTTACTTCGACTAATTGACTGTCACCACCAGCTGTTAAAAACAAGTCACCATCAAAGAAAGAGAAGGTGTTTGCGACAGAGAGAGACGGAAAGAGACAGAAGGGGGTTCTCGGGTTCAAAGGGGGACAGGGTCACACCAAGGGAAAAGCGGTGAAAGTGAAATTAAAAACTTTTATCATTTTTACGCCATTTTCAATAAAAAATTTACATTCATTCGTTCCAGGCAAGATTTATTTTACCAGTAAAATCTAAAACTTAATATAAAAAAATGCTTTTATGTTTTGCGGCATATCCACCTAGCGAAGTTAAAGCATTCTCTCGGACATTGGAATATCGTCGTCGTAATAGTACGTGAGTTCAAATCCCAGTCAAAGACCATTTTATTCACGTACACTGGAGCTCGTTAACCTGGGAGGACAACAGAGGTGAAAGGGTAGGGTAACAGTAAAACCGGATGCAAAAAGCCCGTTTAAGAACACATTTGGCCTTGTACCAAACTTGATGGTTGCTCTCTTCTCTCCACGGCGTAAATCCACATTTTAGGCTCATAATGTAATGTTAGAGAACAATCATTTTTGATTAACGTTCTTTTTGTCAACACGTAGGTTTTTTATGCACTTGCAGTGTTGTTGCACTATTTAATCGATAGATGGGGGAGGGGACTGTGGGAATTCATATTTTCCCCAATGGTTCAAACGACTAGGATTCGAACTCGCGTCGCGTTACGATTCCCAAGTCCGACGCCTTTTTTTTTTTTAATTCAAAATCATTTTTGATATATATTTA
Source organism: Idiosepius hallami (assembly GCA_034780655.1). Lineage (NCBI taxonomy): Eukaryota > Metazoa > Mollusca > Cephalopoda > Idiosepiidae > Idiosepius > Idiosepius hallami. The sequence continues at coordinate 4,734 of JAUZSX010109775.1, forward strand.
TTTTTAAATATCTTTAAAACTAAAACACATTTGGAGGGTAATATAAAAGAGTAATGATAGCTTTTTCTTTAGAGCTTTTACAGTTTTTTTTTCTGCTTTGTAATAAATTCACTCACTCTTATTACGAACAAAAAAACAACACCATTTTTACTCAAATGGATCGTGGCGTGCGTGGACGACGACCGACCAACTAACAAATAAACCACATCTCCTCGGCGGCACAGCTTTCAGTCGTCTACTGTGTAGTAGCATAAACATAAAAATCTTCTAGATGGAAATTTACATCTAAAACTGATCTTTAAAATCAATAGATTAGGAAAAATTCAATTTTTCCCCCATTCAATTAACTAAACTCGCATAAAAGCAATTTAGTTTCTGGCATTTTCTTTTCTTTTAACAAACACAACAACCGGATGTTTTGGGTCCATTGTTTAGTATTAATACGCAAAGTTTTGTACCTGGACAACATAAATCGAGTTAAAGAATTGAAAACAAGAAATTATAAAGAAGTTTATTTTTAAATAGTTTTTTCAAAATTATTGTTTTCGTTTTAATCTATTTTTGATCTGATTATTCATCACTTCGTAAATTTGAAACTATTTGTTTTATCGTAGTAGGGTTTCTGTCAACGGCTGTGCGCATTGAGTGGTTCGGCTTTCCCGCTGTTGGGAGCCGCAAAAGTGAATGGCGATGGCTGTCGTCATCACAACTTGTTACTCTTTTCTCTAGTTTTTTTTTTACCAGATAGTATAATAATAATAAGAGAAAGGAGAAAAAAAGAGAACAATATACTTCCTTGGTTTCTTTATCTTTACGACTGGTTGCTGCAAATCATCATTATGTTGTTGTGCTGGTCACAGCAGCGGCATCAATATTACTACTACTAGTCACAAAAAAAACAAAAAACATTAAAAGAGAGGTGGAAATTTTGCGCTCCGTTGAGGATTATTGTTACATTTTTTTCTTTGAATTTCTTCAAAACGAGAAGCATTTTATCACTTTCACTTTTCCCTTCGCCTTGTTTTTTAAAAGGGTTTTTAATCCTCGTTAATTATTTAAAATTTTCACCCACCGACAACAACATTAAACATGGGCAGCGGAAGGTGTTCATCATCTTTATCTCCTACCAGTACTGCTATTATGGTGATATTTGTACTTCAATTGGTAAGTTTTTACTTTTTTTTCTTTATTATCTCTTTGAGCATTGTTGTTTTAAAAGTCTTCTTAGTTTTAGAAAAAAAGAGAGATTGGAAACAAAGAAATAAATTTCTTGTCCTGTCACAATACTTACCTGACCTTACCTGAAAAAAAAAGTAACAGGTAGGTTGGTTAGTTTAAACAACAAAAATTATTATTATTATTATTATCATCACCACCATCAATTTATATATATATATATATATATATATATATATATGTAAATTTTAAAATTTACATATATATATATATATATATGTAAATTTTAAAATTTAGCTATTATTACCAAACCTAAACCAAATAAACTGAGAATATTTATTGTTCACAAAATTAAGTTTTATTTTTCCGTTTTTAGAAAAAAGTTTAAAGAAGTGTATTGTTTGAGTATGTGAAAATGTGGCCCATATTTTTTAAAATTTAATAGAACTTCACAAAATAACCAGAAAATAAGAAGACACACACACACACCAAAACAACATAGAGCTATTAAAAAGGTTAAAAAATACATTTTCTTTTACTTTTTAAAAGCTTCTTTTAACCCTTTCAACCCCAAGGGGACGAAATATCGGCCTCATTAACTTAAAGCAAAAAAGCACACCCTAAAATTTTCGATCCTAACATGATCATTTATTAGAAAACTTTGCCTTTGAGTGACTCACTCACTTTAACTAGTTGGTAATTTTGCTAAGTTAGGGTCATAAGGATGAGGCCGAAATATCTCTGCGTATGTGTGTTTTCTTTTGCTTTTGGTTTCTAGGGATATCAGTTCTTTAAACTTAATATCACCCTTTTTTATTCTGTTTAACCAATATAAAGTAAAATAATCACATTTTACTTAAATTGATGTCATTTCAGATTCTGAAATAATTCATAAAAAAATAAAGAAAAAGAATAAATTTCAGAAAGCATATTTTTTTAGATAATTGTTTTGGCTATTATTAAGACGTTTTTCTCTTTCTTTTTTTTAACTATCTACTTTCAAATCTATTTTTAGTGACAAGTTAACAAGTCCCAAGGGTTAGAATTAGATTTCAACTGGTCAACTTGTAAAAATTTACCTTAAAAAAAACAAAAAACTTTTTTTCTTTCTGTTCCTTGTTTTAGTCATTAACTTTTTCCTCCAATTAACGATTATAAGTATAATTTAAAATTATATTTTTTAACCCATAAATTTTTTACTCCATCAAAAGTTTTTCTTAACCTTTGGATTCTGAGGCCGATATATCGGCCTTGACAACATAAGGCTAAAAAAGAACACCAATATTTTGGCTTTAATTTGCTCCTCTTATATAACGACTCTGAGTGACTACTTGGTAATTTTGAGAAGTCGGGGTTCAAAGGATAATTCTGGTTAAAAAATTTATTTTATTTACACACCACTGCGCAACCAGGCAACCCCCTAACGTATATTTGAGCATAATCAATCAAGCCCACAATAAACCACGCCACTGGTAACTCTTCTAGTTTAGCGTTTGACTTCGTAAGGTTAATTTGGTCTTCCTTTAAGTAATATTTCTTAATGAAAGTCTCTGAAAAAAAAATACCACAAATCAGGTAATTATCAATATTAAATTATCAGCGATTATTAAGTGAAGAATTAACTTTATGAGGATGTAATTTTTCAAAATCGATGTATAATTTTTTAAAAATGTTTTTTTTAAAAAAATACTTTTTGTGTTTTAAAGTGTAAGAATTAAAATTCAATTAGAAATTCTAGAAAAAGTATTATATTATTCTGCTGTTAGTATGATAAAACCCTGAATTTTATCAATGTGGAAAAAACAAAAGCTGGTAAGAAATAATTGATTTTAACTTAAAAAAAACAAAACAAACTTAACAAATGCCGGTGGTGTTTGTGTTGAATTTGCGGCACTAAACTGAACTACTTTTACGACGTTACGAAGTCACAACTCTAAACTAGATTTACTCACACTTACCACACGTAGTTCTTAAGTAATTCAAATATTTTCTATGCTGTTCTTCTTGTCTCTTTAACTCGAATGAATGTATGTTGTTGTTATTATTGTGGTTAAATGGTCATCTTTAAATCATACTATTTCCAATCTGTACTCCATGGACGGGACGTGACCACGGTGGGTGACCACCACGTTACGTTACTGTGTCTGCAAATATTTTTTTAATCTTTAAATTCATTAGAATCGATTTATTTCAAATTCAACTATTGTTTAAAATTTATAACTAAATTTCGTTGAATAAAATCTTGTTCAAGAAATAAAATCTTGTTCAAGAAATAAAATTACAATTAAAATAAAATTAACTAAGTAGATTATCTTTTTAAAAACAACGTTTTAAACAGTTTTTGTTTTATTAAACAAAAACCTCCTTCAAATTTAGTTGAAAAAGAATTTTTCTTTTTATTTTACTTTTATTAGAAATCAATTTTCATTTTTGAACTGAGACGCAACTAAAAACTCCAAATAAAAAGCATTGAAAAGAAGCGTAAGCGATATAAACCTTTAAATATTAGCATAAAATGATTTTGAACAGCTGGTTTTGTTGTGATTGGTGGTGGGTGTTTTTGTTTTACTAGTTGTATTTTTGATTAGAAAGAATTAAAACTTCCGGATTTAAATCTGTTTTTTTTTACGGTTCATAGAAATATCTTAAGCAAATTCGAATTCTTAAGTCCTCCTCGATGAAATGAACAAACGGAAAAAATGAAAATAAAAACTTAGAACTAAAACCAACAAAACTACCTTAACTTTTCTCACAATATCTTCTTTTTGTCTAATTCACACACCAACCACACCACCACACCACACACACTACGATAGCCCCCCCCTCCAACTCAACACTTAGCGCCCCCTCGTCTCAATTTTCTCAGCTTATAAATATTGTTACTTTAAAGACGACGAAACACACATACCCTTCCCCTAAAAAAAAACAAAAAACACCCAGTATTACTGATATAATTAAGAGAAAATTATCACCATTTGGAAAGTTCTCTTTTTGGGTAATCAGGGGAAGCGAGGACAGTGGCATGGCTAGAGTAAACCTCACCTGGGGCGGTCCGATCAAATGTCACCCCACTGACCCCCACATCACCCTATGCTGAATGGACCAAAAACACATCTGAAATAGATCTGGGAAACCCTGTAAAACCCATTAATAAACTGTGAGGGCACCACCACTCCCTATCATATGCTTGATGCGCTTTTTTTATTGGACCTGTGGGGTAACTCATAGCTATGAGTTAGGGTTAGCATATGTGAAATTAAGAAAAACGTAGACAACAACCTTATAAAAGTAGACTAAAGCTCTCTCATGGTACCATGCAATTACATAATTATAGATGATAGAAAAATCCTATTTTCAGACTATTTTTGCACCTTAGTATGGCTAAAAATTTTAGCTGGGTGACATTTTGTCATTCTTTGGAATTTCGTTAGCATAAAACTGATTAAAAAAAAATACTATTATGAAATACTTTCAAACAAATGTTTTTAGGATTGTAAAATTATTTATTATTTTGGGTGTGACATGATAATAAATATACATATAAATAAATACACAAATGCATGACTTGAATGTAATGGGATCTCTACTTGTACAACAGCAACTGAATTGTTGGCTTGAAGTGAAGTAAGTATCTCTACATTGAAAAAATGTCTCTTGATGGGCAACCAACAAAGTAGTAGTGCCAACCATTTAATGCAATGATGATGCAGTCATACAATCTGAAAAAGTTCAGTAATGACAACTATTTGGGTGTGACTGCAACACTGCAACAAATGACTAATAATACATAAACACAATTGCTGGTGATTTAATTTGTGTCTCACCTGTCCCACTTGAAGCGATCTAACAACATAGTTGAATTTGTATAGTTTAACATGCACCACAGAATAAAGAAAGCAATCAATTTTCTTTATTAAAAAAAATAAAGAGTTTTGTCTCTAGTCTTGAGCTCTCAAATGAAACCAAAGCTGTTTTGTGTCATGTTTATTCTATTTTATGCCCCAAAAACTATTAACTATATTGAGACAGCCAGTTCTGCAACAACAGACAGTTGCTTGACCCCCCCCCTCCATCTTGGTGTGTGAAATTGATTATTGGTGATAGTGCCACTGATTGCACTGCACAAACAAGGCAGGCAGGAGACAGCTGGACAATCCTAAAGATTGTTTCAGTGACCAGGAGAAACAGTCTTGCAACAAAAACATAACATCACTGAGTGAGATTAAAAAACAAGCACTCACAACAGTTAATAAAAAAGAGGATACTTCCTGCAGTCCATTTTTTTTTTCAACCACTACCAACGTTGTAGAAAAAGAAGCAGTTTAGTCATTATTTTAATAGCTTGAGCAAAGAAAGCACAACTCTCAAAGAAGCACACATATTCACCACCCCCACAAACTAACCAACAAATCTCTAACACCTGGAAATCTAGTTGATGAAAATCACTCCAACCAACAGCACACACAATTGGACAAGGAGTAAGGACAATACAACACATAATTAGTAGTATTCATGATAAGAATTACCCAAAGTAAAGTAGGAACATTAATAGAATCAGACCTTGGAAAAAAACTTTAGAGCAGTCCAGTGGTTTGTTTGGTTGTTCACTCAAGGAGTTATGACCCAAAGGAGGATTAAGTATTCCTTTAGGTGTTTCTAATGAGGTGCTACCAAAAAGTTATAATGTTTGTAGCAGTTTGGAAGTAACTACCAAGGAAACATTTTGAGTTTTGGAACTTATTTTCATAGCTTGTTTCATTGCTAATTCTCAAAGTTACAGTTTTTAAATTAGTTTTGTAAATAATCAGTTAAATCCATCAATAAAGTATAAAAATGTTAATTATTGATAACTATAGAAAAATATTTTATGTAAATAAACTTTTTCTTCGACTATTAAAACTTTTTTTGTTTCTGGTTCATTTGTGCTAGTAAATATAAACTAAATTCAAGAGTTAAACTTTTCAAGCAAGACTAACAATAACCTGAAATGGTAGAATTGGGATTTAAAACTACTCTTAATTAAGACTGCAGTTAGTATTATTACTGTATTGCATCCAAAATGCATCACCTCCATCTGCATATAGTGTTATTGCAACTCCCAAAGACACTCTTGTCTGATTATTTTAGGTAAAATTTGCATCTTGGCATACTCTCTGCCTTTTACTATTGAGAAAAAAATATTTTTACAAATTTGTTGATTCAACTCCTCTTTAATAATTTTTGTTGTGGGTGGGAGAAAGCTACAGTGGCTTTCAGATTAATTTTTTTGAACAAACAATTAGACTTTAGTATTTGGTAAAATTTTATTCATTAAAAACCCAAGTTTGATTTACGATGCTTTGATTCTTCCAGTTGAGTGATTTAGAAAAAGATTAGGATTGACTGTGATTTTCATCATTGTCACTCACTATCCATTGTTTTAAAGGATAAGCCCCAGTGAAAACACACTCTTGTAAGAACAACACTAAAAATGAGTGTCTCCTGAATGGAAATGACTAGGTTTAAATCCCATGTAAAGAAAGAGTATTTTTTTGTTTGTATACTGTTTCATTCAGAATGTTTTTCTGCAAAGAACGCAATGCAATCAATCCCTTTTTATCTTTCTTTCTTAAAATCCAATTAGCAATTCTCATTGTTTTTATCTTGTCTAGGGAGGGAGAGCAGTAAACATACACCCACACCTGGCCTGGAATCAATGTGTCATTAACTTGGACTTAAGAGACAATGCTCATTGATTCAAGAAGTTTTTTTTTCATCTAAAAATTCAGCATCAATAAAGTTATTGTAACCAGCAAACCAGTAATGACTAGAATAGAGTAACGTTTTTAGATTAAGAAAAGTTTAACTTTCTCATAAGGATAACGTTTATTTAATGAAAAGTAAAAAAATAAAAAGGAAAAATAACTTTGAAGTAAAGAATTAATTTGTAACTTATAATCTGATAATCAAAAACAAGTACAAAAATGTTACTCCCCCTTCAGAAAACTGTAAAATGAGAGTAAGGAAGGGTCTGCTACTTTTTTTTATCACTTCAGAGAGAGAGAGATCATTTTGTTTCCTAAAATTTTTTTTTGTTGCAATTGAAATGGAAATTATTAAAAAAAAATCTTTATCTTTGTAGGAATGATAATAATAATAATAATGATGATGACGATCCCCCACTTCCAGGGTTTCCTAACAACAACAATCTTTAAATGTGTCATTCACATGACCAGACTACTACCACCTGTATGAAAATGTTTGAGTCTAACCCCCCCTCCTCCGTGAGGAATTTGAATTACCTGTTGTTGTCACTGACACTGACCTACATTATCCATTTTTACAATCACAACAACAAAAAACACATTGGGAAAGAAAGAAGTAAAGAAAGGCATTTTGAATTTTTTTTTCCTTTTAATTTACTTTAAAACTATTTTAAGTTTCTTTTTATGGTTCCTCCCTTGCCCTTCTCTCTTTTCTATTTAGAATCTATTAGAAGAGCCCTTATTCAAATAAAGGACCAGGGAATTAGTAATTATTTGTTTTATTTTTTTTTTGTCGGGGGGGGGGATCTGCAAAAATGGCTTAATTTGAACTAGGAGATAAAGAAAGCACCCAATGGCATGTCTCTTTTCGGAGTATTTTTAAACTTTTAGACCCTAAAGGGCTGATATATCGGCCCTGGCAACCTTAGGCAAAAGAAGATTTAGGTCTTAATATACCCCTCTAAAACAGGATGCCTCTAAATAACTAGTTGGTATTTTTTTGCTAGATCTAAAGGATTAATAACTAATGTTACTTTTTTTATTGAAAATTTGATTTGATCCTGAAAAGAAAAAGGCTTAATTTAAGTGAATAGAAATTAATAAATAACTTTGTTATCTATACAAAATCAGCTGGTTATCCCTTTTAGCTAATTTTCTGTTTACGTATTTTAAGCTATATTCAGGATTAAACCTGTTCTTTTAATGTTAATTTTTTTACTGAGAACTCACCTTTATTTACTGTGCTATATGCTTATTAGAAACATTTAAAAAAAAACAGAAATAAGAATAAATTTATGTATAAGAATACTTAGGAAACTTCATATCATAAGTTCAAACAAACTATGTTCAAACCATGTTTTAAAAAAAATTAAAAACATTTGAATTGTACACCACAGTTGAATTGAACTGAAAAGATTGATGCTTTCAAAAACATTCATGAAGTTATTTTGATTAATTTTTAGATATTTTCTTTACCTGGCTTTATTATTCTTTCGATCCTTAGAAGAACTTTATGTGTGTATGTATTTCAACATTTTGATGGGATTATTTTCTTTATGAAGTCTCAAAAACCAGAACCAAATATATATGTAGGTGTAGAAATGAATTAATATGCTGTAATATCTGGGATAGCTTACAATACATTTTAAGCTTTATCTTTTAATTTACTCTCACAATTGAAAATAAAGATGCTTAAAGTTTTAAGTTCTCAACAGTTCAACAAGATGAAAGTACACACCAGTATCAAAATTCTTTCTAAAATCATAATTCTAGAACCATCCATGATTTTAAGGTTTAAACATATTAATTGGCCCCAGGAATTCTTGTAGAAGTTATCATCAAAGTTATCTTGTTTTGTATCATTATATCAGAAATATTGGATCAATGCAGATATTCTCCTTTGAACTTCTTGATGTTGGATATTTGGAGTGAGAAATGATTTGATGCCTCCAAAAGCAGACCAGAGAATGAAAGGTTCCTATTTTGAGACTTTCTTTACTTGTCTTACTAATCTTGACCTTTAGGTTGGCTAACTTTTGATCACATAAACAACTGATAAGATGAGTAAATTTTGAGTACAACACCTCTTTTATAGATAATGAATTATCATTTGACTCTGAGATAGCAACTTCAGAATATTTAGAATATTTCAAAATTGATAATAATGTTGTTGGAAACAAAGATCTCATAATGAAATATGCAATCTGACATGAATATTACTAAACTTCATTCTAAAATGGTTTAAACTAATTATCACATTGTTGTAGTTCTATAACTGGGTAAATAATTATGATTTGGAAAGTGCAAGTACTGTTAATTAACCCTTTAAACCCTGAAGATCCAATATATTGGCCCTGACGATTTAAGACAAAAGACACACTAACACCAATATTTCGGCTGGCTTTAATCTTTGGGCTCTGACTTAACAAAATTAACTAGTCACTCAGAGCTGTTCTATTAAAGAACCATATTACGGTGGAAATTTTGGTGTGTCTATTTTAGCCTTAAGTTTCTTAGGCTGATATATCGGCCCTTTAGGGTTGAAAGGGTTAAGCAAAATATTGATGAAAAAAAAAAACATTTATGAAAAATGATTGTTCATGAATGGACAAAAAGTTGATATGGTCTTTAACAAAGCAAGTCAGTAAGACCATTTGAATCATTTATCAGCAATTTTGTTGCTAGACTGGTTTGTTTTGTTTTAGGATTCATTGGAGACTTTCAATGTTTTTGTTTGATTTGATGAGATGATTTATGTTGTGTGTCTGTGTGGTGTTGTTTTTTCTTTTTTTTTTTGCTTCAAGAGCTTTGAAGTTGCTATTTAAAAGCCTTTTGCCTTCAACTCTTATCTATATAATGGTATTAAAAATAAATTATATATGTCGTAATTCATTTGTATTATTGATTGAAACTTCCATTTTATGGCATCATTTTATGCTATTAGAAATATATGAAGCCATTTTAATATTGAATAATTGAAACCTTTTTTTTGTTCATTTTTAAATCATCATGTGTTAGAATTTCTAGAACCATGACTTAATTTCAAGTTGTTACTAAATTTATTGAATTTTATAATTATTTGGTGTGTAGTTAAAAAAATTATTGAGGCTCTTCTTTAGTTATTTAAAAAAAAAAATTTTGTATTAATTTTCCACTTTTTAAAATGTGCTTTTTATTAAATCTATTTAAAAAAAAAAAAGTTCACTGTTACTTGATTAAATTCAAAATGTATTAAAACCAACAAATCAAACAAATAAATTACATTTGAATAAAACTCCCTTCAAAATTTATGTTAAATTGAAGTAAAGCAATAAACGTTGAAGAGAAATGCCAATGACTTTGTTATAAAGTTTGGAAGAGTAATTTGTAAGTTCGAACTCTGTTAGGTTCAGTGTGTCACTTTCAGATTTAAGAAACATAATAATTCTGATATTCCTATTCTATGGGTTAAGTAGTTTAATTACTATTTAATTCTCACATTAAGATAAAATGTTAAAATTTATCAAAAATGATTGTTCTTGGCATTAAATGACCAAAAATATTGATGCAGTAAAAATAAAGATTCTTATCAATAAATCATAAGTGTCTTTTCATTATTATCTAGAGAACTAATAACATGATAGAACTTAATATAAATAAAACTGTATATTCATTCATTAAAAGTGGATTTAAAAATAACATCTGTTGGGTGATTTAAAGCAAAGCCTTTATTTAATCTATGCTAGATTGCCCAATTTCCATTACTGTTATCTGGTAGTATTCTTAGTTATTTTTGACTGCAGTCAGGATTAAACCTCTACTTTCCAGATAAATGCTACGTGGTACTTCTAGAAATCAGAACTATCTAGGACTGTTAAGAAGAGTCATATTTATATACACACACTTATAGTGCCTAACTTAGGTTAGTGCTCGACCAAGTATATATAATACACACACACACACTTATATATCTGCTACCAGTGGCGTGCTTAGTCACTTAGCGTCCCGACGCAGAATGCACCATGCGTCCTCTTTACCCTAAAAAGGCAAGTTTCACCCTCTCAACATACTAGAGTTTTCGACTATAACATATACAAATATATAGAGAGAGAGACAGAGATGTGTTAATGTATATTTCAAGTGTGATAATGATTTTCTAATTAATCCTAACAATTATTTTGATAATTTTTTGCATTACAAAAGATCTGTGAAACCAAGGAGTCTTGCAGCCCCTAGTTAGCTTGCGCCGCTCCCACCAATTGTGGGGCCGCCAAGCACGGCCCTGTCTGCTACCTGTGGGTTTTTGTTACTTTTAAGTAATTCTTTAGACAAAAAATAAAATAATTCTTTTTTTTTTTTAATGAAAGAGCACTTTTGAAAGAATGTTGCTCTTTTTAAATATTGTAACCTCAGAGTACAAGGGAAAAAAATATTCACCAAACACACGAGTCCCACAACACACGGAAGCACCAGAATAGCAACGTAACACTAGGTGTAGAAGATTTTCACTGAGCATGTGTTGACAAAATGACCCATTTTTATCTAGACAAGTACCTCCTAATTTGCATAGGAACAATGTGAATTGGCTTTGTCAGAACGAGATTTCCCCAATCAAAGTTATGGGCACTGCCATTTATATTTTCACCACAGAACCTAACATAACTGCATTAGTACAACCTAATATTACTATAAGTGTTTGTGTGTGTGTGTGTGTGTGTGTGTGTGTACGTATTAAGCAAAAATTCTTAGGATAAAATATCATTTGCGGAAATGATTTCAATAGACTCAGTATTTCAATGTTAATGCAATGTATAAACCTGCAATATATAGCAATTCTTAGAAATTTATATTAATGGGCCCAAACTTTGCCACACCTTGTTTTATAAAATACACATACACAATGACTTAAACAATTTCTTTGATTTAGATAAGATCTTGTGTTATTTTATAGATTTTCTTTCTTAATTATATTTTTAAAAAAAAGTTAAAACCTTTAACTCTTTGTGTTTTCTCTGTGACCCTAATATTCAGTCTTTTGTTATTAATTTCTCCTTTCATATGTCATCAGTTTTTAGCATTTATAAGAAATAACCTCAAGTAGACACTAGAAAATAAGAGAATATTAGAAACAGGAAATCCTTATAGTTTAGGATATAAGATGTTTTAAATTAGTTTTTTTTTATTTTAAGAATCCTACGGAGACACACAGCTACTATAATGACTAAGTGAGCCTTCGTCTCAAATTTTACTGTGAGTGGAATGACTTAAGACTGAATGTCTATAGAGATTTGCGACTTAATTACAATCACTTCACTCATAGTACACATTAGACTCTGAAATTGTATTACACAAGTTCAAATGCCCCAAAAACCCAGGTGGATGAGACTCATCAACTCAAAGACAGTAAATCTAGGTGAAGGGTAACACTGATTACAAAAAGTCCAGGGGATGCATTGAGCACATAAAATTGTCCTTTTGCTCAGTTTAGTTTGGTGCTCGACTGTGAAGATATCCGCTTCCCACATAGAAACCATTAAGGTAGAGATCGGAACCATTTCTTAATGATAATGATAAAAATTTTTGAGTTACACCTAAAGAAATGCTTGGAGCTTAATAGAGGTTATCAAAAACATAAGCTCTGAATTTAATAAATGTTGTGGCTCTATGAAAGGGTCACTTAAAAGAAAGACTCATACAATGGGTTATAGATCAATAAGATTGTATTAAGAATATTGGCCTCATCAGTCATAAAAGGATACATACCAAATAATGTCAGGAAAATTGGTCATCCTTGATCTCTAGGAACGGATGGTCGAACAATTAACAAGAAGGAAGAATGACATTCAAAAAGATAGTGGTAGGTTTTGGCCACCAGGTACAACAGAACAGTCATGATCTTGTGTTGCCATGAAATGTTCCCCCCCCCCGCCCCAAGTGTGCTTAGCTTGGTGGAGACATAGAGGTCAGAAGAATCCATATTAGGGTGCAGTGGGGTAGGACCGCATAACAATAAAAAACATCAAAGACTCATATTTAGACAGAAATAGAATATACTAGTTATGGAATAAGTCCATCATCGACTTGGACAATGATGCTTTGCCCAAGTTCTTGGAGGAGCTACAGGCTGAATTGGACCTTTCCTGCAGAGAGTGGGTGACGCTTAACTGTGCTCGGATCAAGGTGGCAAAAACTTGAGATAACCTTGAGGTGGGGCTTTGTGCAGGACACAGTTTGCCCATGTGGCGCTACCAAGCAGACCATCACTCACCTGCTCACGGACTGCCCACTTAGTGTGCCTTACACTGATGTGGACTTAAGGGATGTGACGGTCGCTGCCCGTCACTTCCTCTCTAGATGGGGCGGCATCATATGACGATGACTTGTTATTTATAAAGTTTTATTTAAATCTAAACAAAATAAGAAATTGAAGCTGTCTTTATTTTATTGTTCAGCCAGTATTATACCTCTACTCACACATGCTTCTTTGGCTCAAAACCCTTGAGAAAGGTATAGATCCTCCTTTTTCCTTCAATTTATGAGTTAAAAAGTGTAATCCTATGCTCTCAATTTTCGAAACCAATTATCGAACTTCATTATTAGTTAAAGAAAAAGACACTTTTTTTTTTTACAATCATTCAATATTTTCACTAATTAGAAAATATTCATTGAATAAAATTATGAAAGCATAACAGTGTAATAATTATGTTTTAACAAAAGCACTTGTCAACTACATGAATTAAGAAATTAAAATTGCGAAAAATTTTTTTTTGATTTTAAAAAAAAGTTCCTTAAAAAGAAAACCCAAAAAAACTAGAATATCAAAATCAGAAAGAGAATATTGATTATTATCATGAAATTAAAATTAGAATTTGGAAATTATAAACAATAATGGGAATCCTAGATGGTAATGAAAAGGTGTGTTAGAAAATGAAAGATAGGAAATGATAAGAGCATTGCTGACTTAATATAACAAAACAAATGACAAATTTAAGGCAGAGGTAATAAAAAAGAAAATAATCAGAAAGTAAACAGGAGTTAGGTATTTCGAATGACAATGTAATCAATATAATAATTTAGTTAGATTTTAGATTTAAAGCAACCATTATCATAATTATAAGAGAGAAATTCAATTGGTGTTACTATGATTAAAAATGGAGTTGGGGATTAAAGAATAATATTAAAGCTAAAACAATGATATTAAGTAATTTCATCATAAAATGATAAATAGTAAAGAAGAAAAAGAATGTTTAAAACAAATTGATTTAATTGAAATAGTTAAATTAGTTTAATAGATAAATAGTTTTTAATATGTTAGCATTTTTAGTCTCTTAAAAAATAGAAATAAATCATAAAATAGAATTATATAAAAAAAAACTTTATAAAGTTAAGCATTTAGCTGCTTCCATAATTTTATAAAATTTGAATCACACGATCTATTTTGAAGTTTAGTCACAAAATTTGTTTACTTCTATCTTTTTAAAGTAGTGTGATTTTAAGAAACTTAAGGAAATTGTAAAATTATATTTTTACATTTTATATATTTACTAGGAGTATTGCCTGGCACCATGGACTTGCCAATAAATGGATTATTTTTTCTTAATTTTCAAAAATGCTACTCCATTATTTATTTACTTGTTTATTTTTAATTCAAAACCGGTTCTTTGTATCTTCTCAGTGTTTAAAAAAAAATTATTTTAAGCAAGAATCACCCCTTTCAAAATGCTGAAATGATTTATAGGGCCAAGTTAATTAGAGATACTGGTTCCCGTCAGATCACCAAGTTCAGCAATGTCGAGCTTTGCTAGAAGTAAAATGGGCAACTATTTAAGAATACCAGTGATCACAGTTCAATTTCATATTTTCTTCTGGAATTATAGCGCCTACATGATCTAGCAACGCTCCTGCTTGTAAATTCAAGACCGGATGTGGGACCTGTTCAAATTCCGTTAGAGTTATATATATATATATATATATATATATATAAATAAATAAAATTTACAGAGTATATACTAAGGGACTTAATTACTTGCAAGAAAATATGGAAAGAAAAAAACCCATTAAATAGTTTTATTTGATAGTTATATTTAATAAAACCTTATATATTTTCGAATAAATTAGTAGTGGTTAGGGATTTTAGAAATAAACCGCCTAATGGAAGCCATTTAAACATGAAGAAAGATAATTGATTAAATGATGGAATAGATAAAAACTATGTAAAAAATAGCACAAATCTGAAATAATTTAGGTTTTTTTAATTTTGTCTTTTATTGATCAAATTGAAATTAATGCACTTCATTGAATAGTGATTGCTAATCTCAACTCACATTTTTACTTTTGGTTCATAATTTTCTTTAAAAGTTGTTGTGACTTAAACTCTTAATACATCATTTGTCATCTGTGGTAGGGGTGGTGTGTAATATGGCAACCCCTCTTTTTTTTTTTTTTTTTTTTTTAACAACTGCATTTTTTTTCTTGGTTTTATGTTTGCTTCTTATTTCCAACTCCTTCATTTTTTGTTAATGTTTTGCCAATTATCTTCAATTTATTTTTAAGCCTTTTTTTTTATTTTGTTTTTTATCTTCTTTATTTTTATCCTTCTTTCTTTTTTTCAATCCATCAGTCGATCTAAATGGAATTTTCTTTTTTCTTTACTTATGTCTTTATCTATTTTTACTTTATTTTTTGTATGCTTATCATCATCATCATCATCATCAATATGTTTCCTGCCTAGAATATTCATTGCTTATTTTCCAACCTATTTTCTACTTCTCAATACTCAGACCTATTTTTACTCTCTCCATCTTTGAAATGATTCCTTTTTTTCTTCTTGTATTTTTCTCAGTGATCAAAAGAAAATAATTAATGGCTGATAACTTAGAGCTTGATCATTTTATATTGATCTGCCATTACTTTGCTCGCTTTAATCTGTCTATTTTCTGACTTGAAGTAAATATTGGTTGGTCCACAATCCACACCAATGATCTTTTGGCTAGTTGCTTATTATGTGTGTCTTAACAAACATATTTTTCATTCAAGTAGGCCCAGAAAAAGAAATAAATAAAAAAGGCTGGACCCTATTCCTACAAGGATCAGTTTATTACAATATGGGTCATTAATGACATTGCAAGATTGTTGATTATTTGCTTGTATTTTATGAAATCTATATTTTTCAGAATTTTTTTTTCTATAAAGTTATGGCTCTTGCTAAACATGCACTAAGTTTTAGGGTTAGTGTTGATTTGATTCATTTGTGTTCCCGCATGCCTTCATATGTGTATGTACACACACACACACACACACACACACAATTAGATCAAAATTGTATTTTTCCAAAATAGAGGTAGTGCTCTGAATCATATGAATTATGTTATAAAAATAACAAACATCATATTATTTTATAAAACCATATACATTCTGTTTCATGGTCCAGAATGACTCTTTAGTAGACAACTTTATTACAAAAAAACCCAAAGCAAACTATTTATATACAATTGTGGTCCATGTAAGTTAAATTTAATCAATGTACGATTAAATGAGTATACAGGGAATTATATATCACAAAGAAAAATATTAAAAAAGAATGTTTAAAACTAAAGAACCATTATTTTTCTTATCTCCATCCCATGCAAAAACATCCAAAATTATTCATTAAATTTTAAAAATTTGTTTGAATTTTCTGAACATGTATCTCCTTTCAAATTTCTGTACGATTGTGCATTTTAAGTTTTTATGAATATTAATGATAGTTTTGATTAATAATAAACTCTGTTTTAGTATGCACCCATTTTTGTTTGTGACAAAACGATTTTAGTTGGGAAATTATAAAAAGGAAAATATCATTAGAAAGATAAAAATGGTCCAAATTGCATGTATTGGTTTTAGGTGCGTAAATAGTTCAAGAAATAATAGTAATAATTGAAGGCCAAAGTAATAATAATACTAACTGTCCAAAGGTAAATCTACAAAAAGCCACTTTAATTAAGTAAGGCAGTAGAAATTAGACATTTTAGCTAAATCAACTAGATGTAAATATTATAAATGATTTTCCTAGGTAAAATGAAATCTTAACAAACATACCCTGCCAGTGATTAGGCCAAAAATATTGCAATACTTAGTGCCATGAAATAATCAATAAAATAATTTTATCTCACTCCAATAAAGTTCACTTTAGTTTGATTTGTATTTCTCATAAACAGAACAAATAATTTCTAAAATGTAAGCATTATTGATTATTTTTTGTTGTTGTTACCAGATGAACTTGCGTTTTATTTATATTTATTACAGTATTTCAATACAAAGATCTTTTATTGGTTAAAAAGCTTTAAACAGTTTGTTTTATGCTAAGTTTTAATGATATTTTTTGAAGAAAGTTGAGAGATTTTGAAAAGTTCTTTGTATCTAAAGAGTTTTCTTTTATCATAGGGATGTGTATTCTGAAATAGTTTTTTCAAATTAATTTGTCATGTTTTTCTTAGATTTTTCAGAAATCAGTTAAGTTCATTAATAAATATTTTATTGTATGTTGTGTTACTTAGTTTTGAAAATGATTCTTGATATTTTTTCATTCAAGAGAATCTAATTTTTAGAAAGAATATAATTCCAAAATGACTTTTGAACCAAATTTTTCCCACTATTGCCTGATGAGCAAGATATCAATTAGGAAATGTAATTTAAAAAAAAATTGTTTTTAGTAAAAAAAAAATTGACAATCTAAACAAAACAAAAAAAAAGACTTACACAGAACATATTTATAAGTGGGACTTTTTAGTTAAATTTCAGAAGATTTATGTTAGCAATGAAGTTAATGTTTATTTATTCTTAAGGTTAAAGTTGAAATTCTTTTTGAAATGAAAAAAAGAAGAGCAAACAAATTCCTTGCCTGTAATATCATTTACTTTTTGTTTATTTTTAATGTTTTTTTATACTGATACATACACTTGTGTGTAACTATAATGATGTATGTATGTATGTATGTATGTATGTAAATTTGTATTGTTTTGAGATTTTCTCAATTTGTTTCTAAAACAGTTTGATATTTCTGTACAGAGTCTTTAAAAAAATTCAAAACCAAATGAAATTTATTGTTTTATTTTACCTAAGATACATAAGGATGAATATTGTAACTCATCCCTTTGTGTTTGCTCTCTGGTTCGAAAGTATGTCCTCAAACAATTCTTTACTCCTGCATATATATATATATATATATATATATATATATATATATATATATATACACACACACACCCATTTTATATCTAGATAAAAGTGAAACTGTGAATGATAAATTTGAGTTATAACTTTAAATTATCTTTGTAATATTTAAAATTCAAACAAAACTTTCAAACCATATTATTAGTTTTGTTTTATTGTCACACCAAACATTCTTTAATTCAAAAGAAAATACGTTTAGATCTTGGGAGTAAGAAAAAAAAATATATGTAATGCATTCATTTTTTTAAAAGTTAAAAACTCATCTACTGATAAGCTTCTGTTTCAAATCTGAATTCAACTCTGAGAGCAGAATGAAACATGTTTGCTTTGATCCTTGTTATTGATCAAGAATTAACATTCAAATGAATTGATCATTATCTTCCAGCAAATCACATTTTAACAGTCAACAAACTCAATAACCTGTACTTTTAGAAAACAATTTGTCTCGGTTTGCCTGTCTATTTTTATTCTGTTAAAAATAAATCCACTGGTTGATGTCTTTGTTTTTCCAAGACAGTTTTGTTAGTGTGATAGTTTATCCATGCTGTCAAAAATTGACAATGAATATATTAGGCCCTTGTTTTTGACAACAGTTGGCTGCAAAATATGATCATCTTAGAACACAGCAACACTTACAGTTAAAATGTTCAATGCAAGAGTAACATGATTTCTGATATTTGATTACAAATAGTGCAATACTATAAGAATATCCACTGTGAGACATTTGTGTAGTTACACTAATATGTGCATGTGCTAATTTTTCATATCTCACTTTAGAAATAGGGGAAGTCCACTTGGAACAGTGGATAGGTAGTCTGACTTTGAAATTGTAATATGCGAGTTTGAAACACAGTTGTGTTCTAATGGACTAATAACCTTGGGAAAGGTATGAATTCCGACATTCTTTCCAGCTATGGATTATATAGTGTATATGTGTAGACAAAAAAGGTTTTTATCAAAATAGTTGTTCTTCTCATTTAATAACCTAAAAAAAGGTTGGTATGCCGTAAAACAAAACAAACTTTAGAAATAAAAGAGGTTGCTATATAAAAAGAAAAACATAATGGCCATTTTATATCGACTTGCAAAGGATTAATATTTAAATATTTTAAATGCAGAAACATGCTAACAACTACAATTGTTTAAAAAAATATTCAAAAAATTGATATAATACAAAATAAAATATGTAATCAGTGTCATGCTATAATTTTTCCTAAAATTTTATTCTAAAAAATATTCTATAAAATACTGAAAATTAAGAAAAGAAATGCCCTTAGATTTTAAATTTTTATTAAGGTTGTTTTCAAATAAAAAAAAAAATTAAAAAATAACAATCAAGAAAATAATTTAAAATGTAACTTTTTTTTTTTTGAGAAAATATTAGATCATCTATTAAGTCCTCCTTTGCTAATAAATACAAAAATAGCATTAAGTATGAAACTTGAAGTTAATAATTATTTCTCTATTTTTAAAAACTCCTATTAGTAGAATCTTAATATCCGATCAATTGCATGATGAAAGCTTATTTAGCTCAAGTCATTTGTCTTGAAAATTATTTCTCAAATTTCAGATTGATCAATAAATGTCTTAAAAAAAAAAAATACAAACAATTCAGTCTAAAAATTATTTTTTGAATATGCTTATCTATATTACTAAGTGAACAGGGCCGTGTTTAGGGTCCCCGCAGACCCTGCAATAATGGTGGGGGCTCAAGTTCTCTAGGGGCTGTACTTATTACAAAAGTGTGGATGCATTAGCAGAATAAAGTATTTACAATAAATGAAACTTTCAACATTTCAGTATATTTTAATCAATTAAATTATTTATGAAAATGCTTTAAATCTCCCAAAAATAAATTATTTTGAAGAAATTAAGATATTATTTAATAAATTTGTGCAATGACATTTCCATGTTAGTGATGCATGTAAAAATAACTAGCTTATATAACATTACTAGAAGTATAGCCCATCTTTTCTCAGTGAATGCATTGAGGCTCCTTTTGAGCAGATTTTGATCTTTTGTTTTTGTAATTCCAATATTTTTTCTGTTCAATGCCTAAAATTATTTTAGTAAACTGTGGTTCACACCCTAATGACCGGCATAGCCTCCATGCAACAGACACTATGAGCTTGTAGCAATCCAATTATGCAAGTTTGACTCTTGAGTAGCTATTTTTCCATTTTAAAACCAAATTAAATTTCTTCCACTAGTTTGAATACTCAATATAATAAATTTCAAGACTAAAACAAAAAATTGTATTTATATTTTTTTATAGAATCTACATATAATCTATATGCAAATTTCAAAAATTATTTAATGGTGGTATTTTAATAAAAAATATGGTTTATTCATTTATGAGTTACTCAAATTAATCAACAAAATGAGAGCAATCTAAACCCATGTAATAACATCAGACCACTGAAGTTAAGCAACATTGAGCCTGGTCAGTAGTTAGATGGGTGACCATTTAAGAATACCAGGTACTGTATCTTCCGCTGGGACAGGAAATATCTAGGTTAGTGTCTGGGGGCACAGTTAAATCACTGGGTTGATGCCTTCTTAGTCTTTGGTTAGACAGGCATCTCTATATGCAGCTGCGGACCACTTGTGAAGTTCAAATTCCCATGAGACTTGCCACTAAATTGTGTGTGTTCAGTGGTTGAGCCGGCTCAAACTTCATAGGTCTGTATGCTTACACACACACATGTATTAAAGTATTCAATTTGCAGATTCATCAATGTTTGTGGATTTGACCTGAATTTGTAAAAGTTAAATTCAGACAAACTAGAATTATTGATATTCAGAATTTCCAATTCAGCAGACTTTTAAGGCAGCCTGTGTAGCAATACTATTTGGATTACTCATGGTCTTTATAAAGAGGTCAAAACTTGAATTCCAGATGGTAATATTAACATTACAGCTATTTTGAATTAATGCTAAAGTAAAAGGTTATTTGTAATAAAGATTCTATTTCTATTGATTCAACTGTTATTTTTCAACATACTAGAATGTTTTCTTTGAACCATTTGTAAAATAAATTCTTTATTATTAAAGTTTTAAAGAACTAAGTTTCTGCAAATGAAGGATTTAAAAAACAATCAATCATTAACAAACTTTTCTTTTTATTTTATGGATTTAGTGTTATCATTAAAATGTTACATAGATTAATTTTCAGTTTGATCTTATAATTCTATGTATACACTGAAATTCTACATGGTGAGACACAGCATCCATATGGGTATTATTTAGAACTGTTGCACTAACATCTACATAATTAATTAAAAATCTTTGCCACAGAAGCTTTTTCTTCTTTGAATTAGAGCTATAATCTCAATACCAGGCATCTTGAATGTTCAGTTTTCAGGAGTTATACTGTGGATTCAAATTTTAAAAAAAAGTTACTTAAACAAAAAAAAAAGATAAAACAGTTATTCATTATAACTTAAATAAATTGGTTAATAGGATATAAGACAGATTTGAGTTAATTCTAGATAATCAAATTTGTACATCTTACATGATCGTGCAAATCCATTATTTACACAAATACTATAAGTTGTTTAAGTGTTTAATCCTGTATTGACTTTTAAATTTCCCATGGTTTAAGTGAAATTGAAGATAATTCATTTCATGTTTCATTTTCTATAGATTCAGTTCACTAGAATTTTTGGTAAGCAAATATATTTTATATCATGAATTTTCTGGGTATAATTCAGGTATTTTATTTAAAAAAATAATTCTAAGCTTTAGATAATAAAAACAAGAAAAATATAAATTAAACATAAAAATCCCTGTATAACATTATATAAAATACTATAGCTGTATGGTATGCGCTGCTGCTGTATTGATATCTGTTTCTTGATAAACACACAAAGGGTTCCACCCATCTGAGATTATACACACAATGCAATTGGCATATTACATTTATAAAAGAGTAGTTATTTATGGATATGTAGTTTAAACTAAAGCTAATAAACTATATATTTTTTAAATGAAATTTTGAACATATATTCTTGAAATAAGGCAGGCAGCCAACAGTAAGTTTAGATTTTGGGATTTATGTTTATACTTTCTTTATTCAAACTCCCAGAAAAGAAATGACTTCATGGGCAGCAATTGAAAGTCAAGCAGTGGACCAATAAGTGAAACAGATGCAGGTTAATTATAATTAGTTAGAGTATAGACAGAGAATGTAGAACAGTAGTTAGAAATTGCGACAAAGTATAGTTATTGAAATGTTATTTAAGGTCATTGTCTATTTTTTAGAAACTTTTAAGATGCAGCTTCATAATTTGTATATCCATTTTTCAAGACTGTTGTCCTCATCATTAGTTTCACCACGTTTTGGCCAACTTATACTCTGGCAGTAATTACTGGGGATTAATTTCCAACATTCCTACGTATGGTCACCTTTAATTCACCCAGAGGATATGTTGGCTGAAACAATAACTATAAAAAGGACGGCAACAATCTTCAAAAATAGATATACAGGTTATTCTAGGTAATAAAAAAAAAAGTAGCAAACCTTACATATTTATAGACATTTGTTTGTTACATTTACAAAAGAAGGTTAAATAGTGTTTGCATTTTTCTTTCCTTCATGCAACTTTTTTTTTTCAATATATTCAGTAGTGATTCTTTGTTGTGCCAAATTTTAATTAATGAAAATGGTTTTATCAAAAAAAAAAAAAGGCTGGATATCTTAATTTTCAATTCTATTGCCACCAGAGCTAAAATCAAAATCTCCATCCTGTGACTTTAGAAACCACAAAAAGCTTCTTGCTTTCCAAGAATTTTTAAATAAGTTCAATTAATGTAAAAAAAAAATAAAGTCATAGACATTGGCGTTTCATCTAATATATATCACACATAAATATCATCTATTTCCTAAAAATCAACTCACCACTATCCTTCTGATAATACGATTAAACCTATTAATGACTCCTGGTTTCTTTTAAGATTAAATTACTGCCAACTTACCTAAGCAGCATCAGACTTTCACCTGGGTTTTAAGGTTAAGGACAATTTATAAGATAGTTTAGACTAAAACAAACTCACTGTTTTCTATCTACAATCTGCTAAGAAGTTCTATTTTAACTCCTGATTTGACTAAGATGAGGATATGTCCAATTACAACAGCATGGCAACCTCCAAGAAAGCTAGCAGAGAACAAACAAATATGTAACATTAAGAAGTATGCAGAAGATGCACTTTGCATTTTTTTATGTGAACATACAGTGGATTCTATCTCAATAGCATTTTATGATTTCTTTGGATATAATTAGCTGGTCATGTAAGATAAAGCTAACAGTTTGAGAGAAGTCTATGACCAGTAAATAACTTGGTGCAATAGAAGTATCTAATGATTGAAAAATAAAATCTTTTTTTTGAAGATTATCAAATTTAAGATTGACCTTCTTTACAAGTAGATGTCATATAATGTCAATTAGTATAACAAATTATTAGTTGTTCATGAATCTATTATACAATAGTAGAAAGTTGATAGCTTATTGGTCCATTAAAGATTATACCATAATTGGTGGCTATGTAAAGCTAGTCATTAAAATTTGTGGGCCCAATATTAGCCATTTGGATGCCACTGAAGTGTAAATAAATTTCAACCGTATTAGTTGCCACTTAATATTATCCCACAGACAGCTGTTCTCAGTATCCTCTATTTACAATTAAAAAACAAACAAAACTAAATGCAATCATAGTTGTTATATTGGAACAGTTATGCAGTCTATCGAGAGAAGATTTCCTTGGGGTGATATCTTTGAATTTCTTTCTCTCTTTATTTTGCTCTCCTCTTTTTTCTTTCTCCCTGTCCTGAAAGCTTTATTTTCATCATTGTTGATTGGTGAGAAAGATAATAAAGTGAACTTAATACTCAAGTACATTTGACCAGAATATACAGCAAGCACTTCTTGATCTAAACAAGCCTGCCAATTTTTTATTGAAAAATCAATAGACTTCCTGCCAGTTTTTGTTTGGCCACATCTTTATTATCCTTACATACACATGAGCACAACATGACCATAACAGAGGTGTTTGAAGGGAAAGAAAATACTTTATGCAGTTTGGTTGTACCAATAAATTCCATTACCAAATTTACTCGGCATTGATTCCAAAAGACAAATTACTTGCTTTTGGCTATACTCTTGAGAAAGGTATGAATCTCTACATTCTCTCCAGCTATGGATTAAATAATGCATATTGTGTTATTCAAAAAACTAAGTGTATAAAAAGAGAATGTTTATCAAAAATGATTGTTCTCTGCATTAAATGACCTAAAAAGGTTGATATGCAGTAAAAGAACAACAAACATACAAATATATAATGAAATTGATAATAAGACAATAATAAAAAAAAAAATGTAATTTAAATATTTAACCTGTTTCAGTCACATTGTTCTTCTTCTTATTATTATCACTATTTTAATTATAGAACTTGTGTGGGTGTAGATAGTTTTTATTTGTGAATAACAAAACAAAGCTCCCCCTCTCTCATAGTTATTTTTAAGAATTTCTTTTCTTGGCATTTCAAAAGCATTGCTTGTTTTCCTTTCATTCAATCCATTTATGCCAAAAACGTTGTCTCATCGTTTTAATTGGTCAAATGAAATGGAATAATCAGGCATCCAAAATAAGTTTTTTTTACTTGAATTCATAACTCATTTCAAGGAATGGAAGTACGCTCTGGCATTTTTACTTTCAAATTTTTTATTTTTGATTAAATAAAATTTGGCTCTAACTTTTTGTTTGTTTGTGTTCTATGGCATATCAACTTTTTTAGGTCATCTAGTACCGAGAACAATTGTTTATGGGGAAACAATTTTTTTATATTCACATTCAGCATTTTTTAATAACATAATATGCACTATTTAATGCATAGTTGAAGAGGATGTTGGGATTCATGCCTTTCCTAGGAGTATTAGTCAACGAAGTGACTGGTATTCGAACTCATGTACTGAGAATCTGAAGTACAACTGCCTATCCACTATCTCAAGTTGATTTAACCCCCCACATTAAATTACATATTTGGAATATAATCTTTAAATATGTTTATATTTCCTTGTTGATAGCCAATTTAATAGATTTTTCAGATTAACATAGAATTGTTAAATTTGCTTGGATGTTTTTTAAATAATATCACCACCACAGTATGTTACTATTTTCTAAATTCATAAAATGTGTTTTATCTTATAAATTCAATTCCTAATGAAAATGGTTTGTTTATTTTTTCATAGTCATCAAAAGTTCTGGAGTTAAACAATTGTCAATAAGCATTTGAGAAATGTCTTGTATTTAGAAAATTCTGGTGATTAATTTGATTTTTTTAATAGAATCTAAAATGTGGCTGGAATGTTTGTTTTAAATAATTCTTTCAGATTATTTATTGTTTTTTTTTATTTTATTTTTTTTTTATTTAAATTTTTTTGTTTTTTTTAAATCAGTGTATTTTAACATCTTAATGTAAAAAGCTGTATTTGTTAATTAAAAATCTAAAATAGGATAAATGTTTTGAAATAAATCTTTTTAACATTCAAATCCTTTTGTATTGTAATTTTAAAAGATATTTGATGCAATAGGAAGAATGAAATAAAATCACAAATCTAATATACTATTAAAACTCTAATCGTCCCGTTTGAACGTGTTCTACATCCAGTTTTGAATTTACGAGCATGTGTGTGGCTAGATCAAGAAGGCCCTACATTTCCAGAAGAAATTATGAAATTGAACGGTGAACACTGGTACTCATAAATGGTCACCCATCTAACTACTGGCCAGGCTCAACATTGCTTAACTTTGGTGATCTGACAAGAACTGGTGTCTCCAATGTGACTTGACCATATAAATCATTTTAGCATTTTAGAAGTGGTGATTCTTGCTTTAAAAATATTTTTTTTAAACACCGAGAAGATAAGAAGAATCATTTTTGAATTAAAAATAAATAAATAACGGGGAAGTGTTTTCGAAAATTAAGAATTTTGAAAAAAAAAGTTGGCAAGTTTCTGCCACCGGAGGAAACCGGGCAATACTTCTAGTAATTATTAATTTTATGCATTCAATATCTTGTCTATTTTAGACCTGTGCTTTTATTCTTATGATTTGAGGATGGGGTTTTTACATAGGTTTTATATTTCATCTACATTATGTTTATTATTAAGAACATAATAATTTATTTTATTTCTTGCAACTTCTTACATATTTTGACTTAATATCCATCCAGCTTGCTTCCTACCTATTTGATTTCCTGTCTGTGTAGTGTTCTGGCCTCTTGACTTCCTGTCTGGATAGCATCCTCTTTGTGTAGTCATACTCATGTGCTATAAACATCTTGATTTAGAAGAAACCACTGATAGCTGCTCCTACCTTTCATCCATCAATTAGATTGTGTTGGTCTTGAATAAATGAGATGTTTCTATCTATAGATGTGCAGTTGTAAAACTTTGATGTACCAAAACACATATTTCCTCTTATTGACAAACAAAAATCCTCATGTGGATTACTTATTTAGGCCTTTTTTATTATTGGATTTAATCTTTCATGCCTGGTATATGATAATAGTGAGCTTACAGTTACATAATATCAAACGGCACTTTATTTCAAATAACTGCTATTCATATTTTGGATGATTATATTTTTTCCTTCGTTTTACAAACAAAAAGTCCAATCTCAATATTACCAGTGCTGTGCTTAGCCACTCAGCGACCCTGATGAAGAATACACTTTGCAGCCTCTTTAACCTAAAAATGCAAGTCTGCCCCCTCCCCATTAACATACTGAAGCCTTCGATTCTATTTGCATACATATACAAATATATATATATATATATATATATAGAGAGAGAGAGAGATAGGCAGGAAGAAAGATAGATTGATAGATGTATTTCAATTGTGATAATGATTTTCTAATTTATCCTAACAATTAATTATTTTGGTAATTTTTGGCATTATAATACATCTGTGAAGCCAAGGAGCTTTGCGGCCCCTAGGGAGCTTGTGCCCTCTTCTGCAACAGCAGGGCCCTAAGCACGGCCCTAAATATTACACTTGAATATTCTTTGTCAGCTAACAAAAATGGCTCTACTTATTACACATTATGGATGCAGAATACTTTCAAATCATGATATTCAGTTTTATGGTGCTAGGATAGACCAATTATTTCACGAAATTCACTTACCATTAAATACAAGATATATTGTTAAACAAAGAAACTAGACTTTGTTCTACTTGTATAAAAATTAATTTATAGCCAAAGTTTATCTATAGATTAACTGCATGGTTTGATATGTCATTAAACTTAAAACGTAAACTGATGGAGAGGAACCTAAATGGTTAGTATATCCTGAAATTCAGCAATATTTATTGGACATTTAGATGTAATCTATATATAGTGAGATGAAAAGGACATTTTTTTTTCAAAAGTAGCCATTTAAAAAATGTTAATTTTCTGCCTCATCTTATTTAACATTAGAGTAGACGTATTATTTACTAGATATATTGCAGAATGATTTGAGCTGAAATTTGACTGAGATAGGTTTAGTTAATTTTAGAGTTCATTGTAAATATCAAATCCTTGCCACAAAATATACTGTAAAGGGTTTAGTAGAACATAAAATGTCATGAGTCTGAAAATCCCGCCTGAAAAGCCTGAAAAAAAAATGTGTCGGGGAATTTGATATTTCTTACTAACACTAAAAGTTTCAAATGATTTTATGACCCTATTCAACTTGTATTTTGTGTAAAAGACAAACCGGAGTCTGTATAATTTGAATAGAATATTAAGAGTCTTTCTAAATTTTTGTAATAAGCTTGATATTTTTTTTTTAGATTATTCAAACTTACATTATTTTATTCTTATATAGATGTAATATTTGATTTTCTAAATTAGTATTATTTGATTTTTTTTTTAGGATTTTTACTTTTATTCTCATGTTTGTTGTTTGATGGACATTATTTCTTTGTCTGAAATTTAAAGATGAGGCTTGATAATTACTTGAACTTTTTCATCTTGTTATAAACATCAAATATCTTAATTTTTAAATAAATATTTAGTTTATTGTTGTGTCCCTAAATACAGGTTCACAAACATTCTTTGGCTTTCTTGAGGTATTACCTGATCAACTTGGAAACTTTCTTATCAAACTTTAAAGCTGTCTTTGGAATGTAAACTAAGCACTTAATTCATTAGATATGGTTAGACTGCCCCACACCACAAACATTAAGACTACATTAATCTTTATTCTTAGGTATTTCTTTTCTTAAGATTGAATCTGTCCACTCCAGGTGATTATCACTAAAAAAATGTTTAGGATCACTCTGCTATATGTCAGTTTTTAGTTCTGAGAAGGCCCCTAAATTCAACAAATAATATCTAAAGAAGGGCAAAGAGCTCATGGTCTTAAATGTTAAGAAGGAATTTTCAAATTCAAATAATTTGTATAAAAATAACAATGTAAATATAAAAAAAAATAATATTTCAAATACTTTAAGTAATGATAACATTAGGAATATAAAAGAGGAAAATAAGTTTAAATAATTAGAATTTAAAAAGAAAAAAAATTAAAACTAATCTCACAAATTGAGATAGGTAAAATTTATGATTAATTTTTTTTTAAATCTTTTACTTTGTTGGTATTGTTATTTTTAACTACATTATTGTCAGTGTGAATTTAGGCTTTGTCTTTTATGTATGAATATTAAAATTGTTTAGCTGCCCATTTTAGAAAAAAAATTGTTCAAACATAAGCAAAATTTTGGTGAGTTTCCATTGGGCTGTCAAAAATCATTCATCTTTATAAGCCCTGCTATTTTCCACCCTCCATTATTTTCATATCGTTTTTTATCGAAATATTACAGATTTAGATATAAAGTGAGAACAGCTTCTTCTTCAAAAACAAATGAATTTATTTTGGGTGTTGGAAAGAATTTAAATATAGAAAAGCATTTATTTGCCAAAAGCTGAGATAACACGAAGGTGTTAGATAAAGGATTTAGTCATTTTAAAAATTTGCAAATTATTCTTGTCAGTAAAAAAACAAAAACAAAAAAAAACACATGCACACAAATCTCCAAAAGTTTGAAATTCTTTCACTAAAAACACTTCATGATTAGCTAATATAGCATTAACTCTTTCCTTTAAAAATGTGCATGTATTATTATCTAATATACTACTAAAATTCTAATCGTCATGTTTGAACGTGTTCTACATCCGATTTTGAATTTACGGGCATGCGTGTGGCTAGATCAAGAAGAAAATATGAAATTGAACTGTGAACACTGGTATTCTTAAATGATCACCCATCTAACTACTGGCCAGGCTTGATGTTGCTTAACTTTGTTGATCTGATGGGAACAGGTGTCTCCAATGCAACTTGACCATATAAATCATTTCATCATTTTAGAAGTGGTGATTCTTGCATAAAATTTTTTTTTAAACACTAAGAAGATATGAAGAACCGTTTTTCAATTAAAAATAAACAAGTAAATAAATAACGGAGAAGTGTTTTTGAAAAAAAAAAATATTGGCAAGTCCCCAGCGCCGGGCAAAGCTGGGCAATGCTTCTAGTAATATATATATATATATATATATATACATACATACATACATACATACATACATACATACATA
>JAUZSX010109776.1:0-18069 GCA_034780655.1 Idiosepius hallami
ATATATACCTATATATATATATATGTGTGTGTGTGTGTATTGGTTATTATGTGTCTATGATTTTACAATATTTGTTAGCAAACATAAACATTCATTCAATTTTAATGTTTAGTGATTTCATTGAATGGATATATTTAAATTGCAGACGAACCAACCCAAGCCAAGTCCCGGTTAAAAGACTTTAAATATAGGATAAAACAAATAGCTATAAAAGATTTCCAAAGAATCTCTATGATAAATAATTTGCTCTGGACTGATTCTACAACTTCTACAAGTGGGAATTACTTCTGCTAGAAGAAACCAATTGCTTTTGCTCTTTCATGCAGAAAGTTGAGACTCGTATCTTCTATTTGTGGAGATTCAATATATTTCTCATTTATTTTATTTGCTTCGTATTTATAGCAATAGTTCAGGAAAATGTATGTTTTAGATTCTGATTAAAGATTGAGGGAATTTGTACATTAAGTCTGGTGCCTGAGAGTTGTTTAATTTGCTTGGAAATTGAAAGAGAACCAGGGTCCTTCACACACTCCACCCGTGCCCTCTCAAAATATACGAAATATCAGCCACTCTGACGTTTTTTGTTTTGTTTTGTTTTTTGAAACTTTCACATTTTGTAAAAACCTGACTAAATTTTGAAAGTGTGGGTTTGGGGGTAGAATTTTTAGCTGGGCCTCAGGAGTATTTTTTCTTTTTCTTTTTTCTTCTTTTTTGTCTTTTCTTTTCTTTTTTAGCTTTTTCTTTTTTTATTTATTTATTTTATTCTTTTTTCTTTTTTTCTTTTCGTTTTATTTTTTTTTTTAAATGTTTGTTTTGTCATTAAGGAAGAAAGGGAAAGAAAGTTGTGAATATAGAGACAAAATATAAGAGGGTGAAAAAACGAGATATAGAAATAAATAAATAAATGAATAAAGAATGAATGAATGAATGAATGAAAAAAGGAAGAAAAAGAAGTAAAAAAGAATAAATGAATGGGCGAGCGGATGAAAAAAAAAGAAAGAAAGAAAGAAAGAATGAAAGAAAGAAAGAAAGATAGAAGAATAAATAAAGTACTGTATAAATGATAGGTCTAGACGTGGAGCAATTTGCTCACTACATACACCTGAAGTCCCTATAAAGTGACTTATGGGCCGCTCTATATAATCTATGAATTATTTTAAATATCGTTTTATATCATTTTCATGTTTTATATTAGTCTTCTAAAATCTCCTACAGTTTTTATTTAGCTTCGTTTTATGTTAAGAATTTAGTTTTTTTATTCGGACTTCTGTCCTCATCTTGGTAATTTAATGTTTATTCACTACGTTTCGGCCTAGTTACCTTCAGACCGCCTTCAGGTGTTTTAACTGTAACCTTATATAGAGATGCTGCGTCTCGTCACCGAATCCCCAGTAATCACTGTCTTCCATAGTTGTTGTCTATCGAACAACATTTTGTGACCAACTAACCCACTGGCTGACTTGGGTAGGAATTGAAACCGCTATCTTCTGACAATGCTTACTTGAAACCGCAGAGACTCCATCATCTCTATCTGTTTCGTTATGGGCCTAAGATGGCGATCAAGGCTGGAATGTTGATGTTGCTACGTGACAAACATATCGCGTTTCAATTATAGTTCCGCACTGAATGTTTTCCATTTTTTCAATCTGGTCCGTATTGAATTTTTCAATAAATACTATTTTTTTTTTTAATTTCTCTAATTTCTTTCGATAATTTCAGGTATGGTTCCAAAACCGTCGAGCTAAATGGAGAAAAAGCGAAAGGTTCGCTCAACAACAACAGCACCCGGGCCAGTCTCAAGCTCATCTCCACGAACAACATCCGGGTCAGTCCCAGAGTCACCCAGGCTCGGATCCAAAGAGTGTACGAGACGATGACCACCTCGGACAGTCCCATTTGGCCAAAGATGAAGACGGAATGACCGATGTATCGCTGTCTGACATGGGGGACCAACCGGAAAGCCGACTAGAGCGCCAACGCCATCTCTCGCCAACAGATCAGACATCCATTCACCCTGCTGATTGTATCACCTTAAAAGAAGAGATTACTGATCCACACCTGACTGTTGTTGATATGGACGGCGTAGCAGGACAGTCGCTTAATATGGACGCCTCTGAGAAAGAGTCGGTTGCTTCTTTTTCGTCTGTCGTCGTCCACGAAGCTGATGAGGACTCTTCATACGGGGACGAAGTAGCGTTATTGCACAACAGCAGCAAAGAAGGAGGGTCGCTAATCGGAAACACGAAGACACTGGCAAGGGACAGTTGCAATGGTTCTCCATCAAACATCAGTGAGGGGGCTGCCCAAGCAGCAAACAGCTACGGACCGGGGGTAACAGCTTCAGGGGACAAATACGTCATGCAGGACTTCAACGACTGCAAGAAATTCCCTTCTACCTCGACTGCCACAACCAATAGCAATACCTCCCCTACGACCTCTTCAGCTGTCTCCTCTTCATCTTCTTCTTCGTCTTCGTCTTCTTCTTCCTCATCCTCTTCTTCCAGTACGTCTATCGGAGCAGATAAAACCGGTATGTCGTCCTCAGTGGTTGCTGATCGATCACCAAGCCAGTCCCCACACGAAACTGATGCCTCAAAAAATGTACTCATTGGCGGTACTGCAGTGGACGCTGGGATTCTAGCCAGGCACCAAATGATCAAAGGGGGTCTGGTGTCCGGCATGAACGGTGGCGTAGCGGCTAATATGAGGACTGGGGAAGTGACCGTA
This sequence comes from Idiosepius hallami, assembly GCA_034780655.1. Classification (NCBI taxonomy): domain Eukaryota; kingdom Metazoa; phylum Mollusca; class Cephalopoda; family Idiosepiidae; genus Idiosepius; species Idiosepius hallami. The sequence continues at coordinate 2,728 of JAUZSX010109776.1, forward strand.
CGACCGAGCACAACACAGAGCTCAGCTTACCAACAGCTATTTGGGGACAAAGCCCTTACAGCATCAACCGGAAGTGGGTCTGCAACATTTCCGCCAATGATCCAATCCATGTTTAGTGACTTGAACAGTGCTGGTCAAGCAACAAGACCCTTCTTCTCGTTTCTTGATGGGTAAATTTCCATTTTTTTTCTTTATTTATTCTTTCTCTTTCTCTCTCTCTCTGTGTCTCTCTCTGTGTCTCTCTCGGTCTCTCTCTCTCTCTCTCTCTATGTTTATATATATATATATATATATATATATATATATATATATATATATATTGATGCTAATAGGAATCAATCTGTTGATCTATCCTCGCTTGAATTTACAGATAGAGAGCTCGATATCGGTTAGAGAGCGTGTATCAAAGTAAAAGCTAAAATCAAAAGCTGGAAAAACAACGGCTGATGGTTACTGTCAATTTCACGCTTGTGCTATCGTCAGACCAATCTCGATGATCGTGCAAGCGTAAAATTAACAGTAACCAGCAGACTAAGTTTTTCCAGGTATAGTTTTTACCTTTTACTTATATAATATATATATATATATATATATATTCCATCTGTGTGTGTGTGCGTGGCTCTGTCTCCTGTCTATCCCACTCGCTCTCTCTCTCTCTCTCTCTCTCTCTCTTGTCTGTTGGTGTATGTGTGCGCTGCGCTTGCGTGTGTGTATGCGTATCTCGTTGTGTATACCAATCATTATCTGTCTATCTCTCTTTTATGTGTGTGTGTGTGTGTGCGCGTGTGTGTGTGTGTGTTTGTGTCCTTGTCTATCTCAATCGCTATCTCTCTCCTCTCTCACTTTTTGATACTAGAGTGTATAGACTTGAATCTCGTACGAACAAAGTATTACCAAATAAATAATCTAAAATAAAAACAGAAATCAAAACATTTACAGCTATTTTTGTGTCGAATTCCATCTGCCGTAGACAAATATAAATATTTAAAGAAAACCTTTCACGAAAATAAAGACTGATAAGCCCCGGTGTGTAGACATCGAATTAGTGTAAATAAAGAATTACCAAGTGGATGACTAAACTCAGTTTCTCGCCTGCAACAACGAAATAACAACAGAAAGGCATGCATGAACATCGATAAAGAACGGCTCTGAATGACTACTTGGTAATATTATTAAATCATTGTCCGAATGTGGAGGTTGAAATATCGTTGGGTGTGTGTCTTCTTTAACCTTAAGTCGCCAGGGCCGATATATCGGTTCTTTAGGGTTTAAACTGTTAACGGCTCCTGATATTTTTTTTGTAAACTACATTTTCAATAATTTGCCATTTTTCAATTTCATTGAAATACGTTTTTTGTTTTATACAAAAAAATGAATAAAGATAAGAAAAAATGACCTTTTATTATGAAGAATTAGAGAGAGAAAGAGAGGGTGAGAGAAAGAATTTTGAATTGTACTAAACATTGCTTGGGGGGCCCTTTGGTGGCCCCCCCTGGAGGAATTTTTTTCACGGAATAACTCTTCATTTAAGGAGAGCTGCCACCAGTTTTTTTTGGCCAATTTTCATGCAGGGTCAAATTTGCGGCCCCACTTTGACCCCTATCCCTGGGCCCCCCTTGAAGAGTTTCAGAAAAAAGAATTGGCGAAAACCCGCTTAGAACCGGTGCCCACTGGTGTGTCGAATTTGGCCGCAATATCATAAGAGGTGCGCGATTGCATAAAACATATACACACACACATCAAGTTTTATAGTTAAGATTATAGTTTGTTTTTTTTTCTGAAGAGCTCTAGGTATAAATAGTCTGTTTTGCTTTGTTTCTGATTGTCTTTTTTTGCTCAATAGAGAAGTTACAACACTAAAAAAAAAAATTTTTTCAAAAATACTTTGTGTTCGAAAATTAAAATTTTTTTTCTTAAATTTCAAAAATCCTTCTCCATTATTTATTCTTAATTTAAAAACGCTTCTTTGTATCTTCTCTTTAAAAAAAAATTCAAGCAACCATCTCCACGTGGTCCCTTTTAATTATGTCATATTACACCTAGTGGTGCATTGAGAAGCATTATTTTTTTGCTGTTTTCATAGCATACTTGTTTTACAAGAAAGAGTCACTCGACCTTTGCTCAACCCCCAACCTGAAAGACCACTTAAATCATAAATACATACAAATCAGAAAATGAAAGGTTGTACCTGTCAACAGGATAAATAAACTAAGAGTATTTGAAGACAAATACTTATCCTAAATTGTTATTAGAACAATATACATCAAGGTTTAGCAACCTAAGCGTGGTGAAGATTTACCCAACAAAGGCAATAAGCCTGCATCTAAATATCAAATATAAAACCCTTAACTTTAAACAGTTAACTTAAATAATTTAAAATAAAAATTGTAAGTTTTATTTTAAGAAAAGTTTTTAAAAAAAATTAAAACTGTTTTATAAAACTTTATGGATTTTTAGTTTTGTAAAAAAAAACACAAAATACACAAAAATGTTACACAATGAAATGCATTAAATTTTAACGCTTTAAAATCTTTATAATTTTTTTCTACAATTTTAAGATAGAAAATAATAAAAATTTTAATTTGTCAATTTTTTTAACAATTACCTGTAATTTTCTATATCCACAACCTTGGGTGCCAATATATATATATATATATATATATAAATAAATAAATGGCCTATTTTTAAGAGCTAAAAAATTCTTTGTCAACATATTAATTATGAAATGAAAAATACTGGAGGGAAAATACAATATTTTAAATATCAGATTTATTTTGAATAAATGTTCACTGATTACCAATTAGAAACTAAGATATATAATAATAATTAAGATCATGAACTTAATTTAATTCCTGAAAGTAAAAGTATTTTAAATGAAATTTAAAAAAAAATATCCTAAAGATAATATAAACATAAATATATCAAGGAACTAAGAAAAGGCATAAGTTTGCTGTTTTTTTAAGAATAAGTTATAGAATAAAGTACTTATCTGTAAAGACAAATTAACTTGATTTAGTTAAGTTTTAGGTTAAAACGTTACCGAGAGAAAATTTAGCATAAATTGGTATTTCTATGATTGTGATAATTGAAATACATACAAAGCTAAAAAGTAACAAAATCTTTAAGAATTTTCACCATGAATGAGTTTAGAATTATAATTCATTTATTACAAAAAATTAAATTGATTTTTTACTGTTTGGTTATATTAAAATTTCATAATTCTTGATCAATTCAAATTAAGGAACTTTCTTATATTTCAAAAAAATATTCTGCATTTCAAACCTTGCCTAAAATCTTGTATCTCTCCTCTTTCAGAAAATATATATCATTGCTTGTTTCTGGGAGCTTAATATGCAGAAAAAAAAGCAGCAGGGGAGGGAGGAATAAAATAAAATATATGAAAATTAAATAAGTATATCTAAACGAATAAAAAAAAATCAACTCTAAAAAATATTAAAAAGAACAAAAACACTATAAAGTTCATTTTTAATTAGAAATTTCATATACATTGGATAGAATAATTAGATGATTTTTGTTAGATTTTTATGCATAAACTGTTGAAAAATTGATTCGTTTTGGGCTGTGACTAAAAGATCTTACTTCTGGATGAATCTTATTACATTAATTGTTATTAAAAACATCCATGATAGTACAAAATTTAAGCGAAAAAAATGTTGAAAAAAATATTCAATGTTTGGAAAAAATATTCAATTATTGAAAATTCAGGCATTTTTAAAAGTTTTTTTCTATAAATTTATAGCAAATGCTTTAGTTATTTTAAAAATAAGTTTCAACTAAGGGGTTTTATTTTTCTGATAAAACCATAAGTTAAGAAATAAATGAATTTTAATAGATTTTATAATTTAAAAAAATCACTTGAATGGTGGGCTTTAGTTGTCAAAACTTCAAGTAACCCAATTTATTGTCTTTCAAAAATAAAACATAACACTATGAAAATAATGATTTGATTTTAAAATTTGTGAAGATAAAATATATTTAAAACAATAACTAATGAAATAAATAGTAATTAACAAAAAATATCAAACAATCCATACATCATGCATGAAATATTATGGCTGTTTATAACAAAACCTCACATCACATGCCAGAATATTTTTTTTATATAAATATATTATATATATATATATATATATACTAGTTTCATAAAAGAGGAAGTTTTCATTTATAATAATTTTTAATGAAGCCTAAATCTAAGCCACAATAAGTAGGTAGAGATAAGTTGCACAAAAAATGAATTTTTAAAACCATTTTTCCAGATAAATTCTAGTTTTATTGGAAAAGTATGGGCATAAGCAAAACAATAATATAGTGATTTTTTTTAAATTCATTTAAAACATTTCCCGAGAAAATGGAAAATAGAAATCTTTTGATTTCCAAAATAAAATATCAGAATTTGCATATATCATAAATACAAACATTAAAAAAATGTTTTTCATAATTTCATTTTCCAGGCCCAGATAAGATCAAATTAAAGCTAGTTTTTTTTCTTTTTAATTATAACCCAGCTAGTGTTCAAAATAAGTTAGATTAACAAAATATTTGAAAACTATGGACTTTTTATTTACTAATTCATTTCACTTTTTTCATAAATAGAACAATGACAATTTAAAAATAGACAAAGTATGTTAATATATGATTTTTTGTTGAAATAATTTAATTCACTTTAATTAAATTAATAAAGTAAACTTTTTCAGATCAGTTAGATAATATTCCTTAATGAGATTGATCCTGAAGAACCAATTCAATATGAAATGAGAGACTGGGAGTCAAAGGAAGGAAAGACCATTGCCTACTCTGCGATCTGTGATCACTGATCTCATCTTTGCCTTTTTGGAATGGGTGCTTTCACCAGGCACTGACACTTGCTCCCAGGGTCGTATGTGAAAGACCCAAATCTCATCACAAGTCACATTATTCAGTAAATTTGAATCTGTGTCTATCATTTCAAGAATGTCAGTGCAACATAGTCTAAATGAAACTTTTTTTGGCACGAACTTGGACTACTTCACCATCAAGTAGCAATTGATCAAATCATACTAAATATCTCTCCTGGCATTTTTCATTACTTACACAACTCAAAATAATTTACTAGCAACTTCTCATTAAAGGTTTAAGCGCAATGTTCTTTCTAGGATCAGTCTCTTTGTGAACTCTTGACAAGATGCAGGGAAACGAGGAACAATGTTAAGCCATCAAATTTTGTGTTAAAGAAAATTATACAAACCAAAGAAGCTTATAGAACTGTGAAGATATCTATTCTCTTCATCTTTATTTGTTTGATTTGTTTTTCGACTGAACTAATAAAATGAAGATGAGGAAAATATTCTGAATACTTATAAAATTAAAGTTCTTTATAAAAAAATTCAAGTTCTGTATCAAAGTGAAATTGATTTTTTAGAATAGTTCTTAAATAGTGTGTTAATGTTTATTCGTGAAGGAAGCAGAAGCATTTATGGTAACTAGTCACTTGATTAGGTCTCAAAACGGTGATAATCTTTTTTTAGTGCTCGATAGTCTTGAACCCAATAGATATTATTTTTGTCAACGCTATCAACAAACCAGCTTAAGTTATGCAAGGATTAGAAGCCATCTTTCCGGGTGTTATTCTACTCCCTAACCGCCATAAAAATTTACTCCATGCGAGCTCATTTCAGAAAACTTTGGATTTAAAAGAGCACAAAGATTATAAATAAACTTCATCATATAAAATAATCTGTTAAAGCATCTTCCGGTCTCTAAAAAGTACAGAATTGTAATCTATGAAAATAATGTCCATATCATCAACAACCAATATTGTATATCTTCTAGTGAAAATGCATTTTTAAATATCCACAAATTCTTGGAGCAACAATAATACACGTTCTGCTCGTGATCAATGTTTCAGATCAAATTTAATTGGCCTTTTTCCCCACTTATTACGAACAAAAGATGAATAAATGGTTAATGACGACGACTTTATTTTTCAAATATGCACCAAATCTGGTTCGCATGGCTTTTTCACCACGGCGGCATCATCAACAATATCAGCAAAATTTTAAATGGGGGAGATTACGTCAAATAAAAAAAAATAAATCAATTTATCAAATCAAAACTATCGCTTTTGCACTTTAGGAAAACAAAAATGAGGGTCATAATTTGGATCGATAGGTATTCTTACCGACGGTGTATGTACATCCTTAAATATGATCTTGTACTTCATATTTTTGTTTCTCTGAAGTGCAAAAGATGCAGAAAAATTGTCTTTACAGAGATTTTAAAAATCACCAATAATCTTAATTAAAGGGTTACGCACAAAATTAGGTTAACAGAGAGTCTTTTTCAAATAAAAAAAATCTTTAAACATCAACATTTAAGAAAAGAGTTATGAATGGCTTATATTTAAAGTCTATTGAAACAATCCAAGTGCATTTCTTTGCATGTTAATGTAAAAAAAATACACTTTTGGCAAATTTGGAATTTAAAGAAAAATTAATTAATCATCCCTACTTAAGTTTATAAGTAAATTCAACACCGAAGGAATGATAAGTAGCAAAAATAATTTCAAAACCTAAGAGAAAAATAATAATCGTCAATAGGTTTGGAATAGAAACAATATCGATTAGTTATTGTATTTACAAGTCGACTTTAAATCTGACTTTTTACTTTATGGACAACATAGGCAATAAAAATAAAAATAAAACATGTGATGTCACACTGCTAAATGTATACAAAATTGAAAAACTAATTCCATGGACCTACTATAACGAGTTGAAAAAGAAAACAAAGAAATCGTACAAAAATTTACAGTAATTGTATTATATTTGCTGAAAACAATGATGAAATATGTAGCCAATCTGTCATTTCAAGAGAATGCTATTTCTTTAAAATAAATCGGGTTATTATAAATCAAGACCAAAATAAAACCAAATATAAAAATAATTGAACGAAATTAAAAGAACCTTCAATAATCAATGGTAAATCATTCGTAAAAAATACTTTCCTTTCAAATAGAATTCCCTTTTTTTTTCTTTCCAATTATTAACAAATTTAACAACCAAAATAACTCCCTATTTACTTTGTACCTTTAACAGCAAACAAGACAAAATTTGGTACTAGTTGAGATTAGAGATTCGCGTTGAAAATGGGTTATGAAATAATACATGCTCCCTAAGACTAACACTGACTGCGCTTGAGTGTTCTTTCGTTTGAATCGTTGATGTCAATTTTCACGATATTTTCTCACTTTTACAAACATTATTATTTTTCAAACTTTTTTTTCCATATTTTTTTTTTAAATTTACAACAAAAATTTTTAACGACGTGTGTGTGTTATACAATAAATGTTTATTTATTTTAAAAAATAATTTCTCACTTTTATGTATTTACTAACGTTGGTTTAACTCTTTTTCTCTTTTACAAACATTATTTTTTTTTTTTTTACTTAGTTTTTTTGCAGACATTTTTTTATATTAACCACAAATTCAAAAATACCAGCAAAAAAAGTTTTGATTAAATTAAGTAAAAAAAATGTTTGTAAAAGTGAAAAATTATCGTGAAAATTGACATAAACAAAAGAACCCGCATGCGTAAGTGTTTAGTCTTTGGGGAGCGTCTATTATTTCAAAACACATTTTCAACGCGAATCTCTAATCTCCTCTGGTAGCCAAAATTTTAAATATCCTATTTTTGAAGATACAATCGAATTCAATGCTGGCATTTTTACAATATATCAATTGAAAATTTCACATTTTGTGACTAAATTTTTTTTTTTTTAAATCATCTCTTAAGAAAAGAATTTGTTGTAAGTCATAATTTGTTGTCAATGGTTGTGGTTGTCTTCACACTAACAAAACGAGCATGTTATCCAAGTGTTTTTCAAGTTTTTAACACAAGAACCCCAAGATTCATAAAAAGTTCAAAGGCCAACTGAAAGTTATAGAGAGGGTGTGTAATAATCAAGATGAAGATATTCAAATGACTAAAATAATGAAAGAAATAAACCGGTACTTATGTTTCCTGTTTTTTTTAAGAACCGGGTTCATTTCTTTCGTTATTTCAGTCATTTCACTAGATATCCTCATCTTTACTATTGCAAAGAATATAAATTTATCAATAATCAAGTGATTTTAGGATTAGGCATAAAAGGTGAAATCGTTTTAGCGTTTAACATTAAAAAAAATTAATTCTTAAGACTTTTTTTCTTTGGAAAAAGAAAATACAATTTCCAAATTTAACATATAAATAATACTGGTTTTAAAATAAAAATAGTTTTAAAAAATTCAGCACGAAACAGAAATAAAATTAAAATGAACAAAAAAAGTTATTGCTGAGATTCTTCTCTTAACCATTTTGGTTGTTTTTCTGAGAGAAAAATCAGACTTCGGGTTCGAAAAAACAAATATTATAAAAGCAAAATAGGCATAATTGCTGAATGAAATAATCGCTTCGATAGATAATAAGGCTTAATAAGGAGTCGAACTGTCTAATATGTAATAAATAATGCAGCAAAAGAGACAGGCAGCTTGGTCGATCGAGCAAGCTAGCTGCCTCCATAGCACGTGACTCCGTGCAGAAATAGCAGGGCGAAATGCTTAACTCCATCCGCCGTTCATGGCACTGAAAACAATCCGCATTCATCCAAGACACACTGCGGGTTACAGACAATATCCCTGACAAAAACTGAAAAGGAAACATTCACGATGATCATTTTAAATTGATCATCAACCAAAGAAAATAATTTCAATGGCAATTGACTAATAAAATAAAAAAAGTCTTCAGAATCGTTGAGCATTTCAATAGCAAAGCTGAGCAAGGGCTTTATAGAATAATTAGAATTGCATGTAGAAGAGATAATACAAAGAAAATAATTTATCGATGGAAGATTAACATATCAATTTGAAATGGCTTTAAAAATAATAAAGGGCTTTAAAAATAAGAATTGAAGGGATAAACATTTGGATTCAAGGTTTTTTTAGTGCAGTTTAAATCAATGAACAGCATTGAAATCAAAGGTTTTGAGAAAGGGGTAAGAAATACAAGATTTAGTCGAGAAAAATAAAATGGAGATCTAGTTTAGGAGAAATTAAGTGAAGTCATTTGTTCGTTAAAAAAAAAAAGAGAGAAAAGAAATCCATTGATGTTTCACGGAACATTCGATACATGTTTTGCAAATAGTCGATTTTTTTGAGGAGACAGTGGCAGTGGCAGAGCAATCAAAAAAATTAAGATTACAATTCCCACAATATAAAGAAAACCAATGACGGAAGGGCCTCCAACTGAGTTCATGTATCGTTTAAAAATTAATATTATTTTCTTTTTTTTTTTCCAAATTACAATGATACGATACTGACCTGCACAAGAAAAAGTAGCAAACGAAGCCGCAAAATATGGCGTCTTGGATATTTCTGCTGTGTAAGTTTAAGCGGCAAATTACAAGGAAGAAAATTCACTGACTAATAAAACACACGAATCGTAGAAAGTGCGGGATTGTTATGACGACATTATAAAACGAAAAAAAGTAAACTAAATAAGTATGAAATATTATTAAATGAAGCATTTTTTTTTTTGAAAAGTAGAACATTTTTAGTCTGATAGAGATAAAATATAACGATCTTAGAAATAAAAATTGTACTTAATTTTCTGCGGAGTTATCTTCGTAGCCCGTGTTTTATAAAATGAAGACCGTCTTGATTGATGGCCACAAAGTCAGGAACAAACTGACTTGAGAGCACTAAATTACCAGTCGTGTATTTATTTAATAAAAAAAACATTCTAAGTGAATTAAGTTATAGCGGGTGAATTTTCTTCGTGTAATAACTGTAAATTAATGTAATTGATTTTTATGTCCCTGAAACGTTTCTTTATTTTAGATGAAGAAAATAGTAAAATTAATTACTAAGTTGTTGATCTCAACGCTACGAGCGATAGAAAGTACTGAAAATGAATAATTTTCTCTTTCATTAAAATATTACCTGGGGTTTCTATTCACACACATATGTATCAATATAATGTGTCTCCAGGTAATTACTATTGTTTGTTTGTTTTGTTTTTTGTTTTTTTTTTTGCAATAGATTTCAAACGAAATTACAATTTTGTAATGTAATGTGATAAAAAAAAAGACCTACAAAAATCCCATTTAGTTTATTTTAATTCAGGAAATAAATGAAATTTTCTTATTTATTTTTTTTTACACCAAAAATGGAATAAATGTTTACACTAAAAAACACATTGATTTTTTAAATTTAAAATCAAAATTAAACTCTGTATTCTGCAAAGAAAGCTAGTTAGTTACGTTCGCCTCATAAAACCAACCGGTTGTTGTTGCTGATTTGAATAGACGTCGTTTTGGTGACAATTTTAATTTATTAAATTTTTGTCACATTTGAAAATACGTTTATTTTTTAAATTCCGTTTATATAGATCTTGGGTTCATCATAAAAATTGTATTGTTCTCAAAAGAAATACGGTCAAAAATAAATGTTTTGACTTGCCTGGAAATGAGCGAATGATTTTCTTTTACACTTTACACTTGATGATTTTAATTTAAAGAGGTGTAAAAACGCTTCTTCAATTTCTAGATATTTCGATTCTTTCATTTCATTTGATATCTTCAAATTGGTTCGAATTAATTTAATTCAATTGTAACTAAAATTAAAATTATCACTTATGTCCACCACCACCACTCACCACCACCATCATTTCAAATGTTTATGTTTTTTTTTACCCCCATAAAAAAACAATTTTTTTCAGATATAAAACATTAAATTATTATGTTCAAAATAAAATAAAAATTAGCCAAAATGAAAACAGTAAATTAATTCTAACCCAGAATTACAGAAATTATTTTCAAAACTAGTTAGCATTTTTAATAATCAGATTTAACAATTAAAGAAAAGATCAACAAGAAATGTAAAACAAAATACTTCGTTTTTTACTTTTAAGAAAAAAAAAACAATTATATTTTTTATGTAAAATATTTCTGCATTTTCAATTTTATTCTCATGCTTTGTTACAAAAACAGTCAATCCAACCAGTTCTTGATAATGACAAATTAGTTCTTTTGATTTAATCAGAATTTTAAAACAAAAAAGTATTTTAAGAAATCAGAAACTTAGTATTGTGTGAGCGTTGTCATTGTAATTTAAAAAAAATAATGCAGACAAAATTTTCTTATTGATTAATCACTTTCTGTTTTTCATTTTCGTTACTTAGCAGACGTTATTGAATTAATTGATTAATTGGGTGATTCTGAAAACCCAAAACCACCGATTTAGCAAAAACGAGAGCGAACTTCGAAGAATAACAAAAAAAAGAAATTTTTTTTTTTTAACAAAAAACGTAAGGAAGGACTTGGTCGGCGGGGGGTCAAATTTCATGTTGATGCAGAAAAAGAAATCAAATCTACTTTGGTTTTTATATTCTATAATTTACTTAAGGAATAAGAAAAAAAAACTAATTTCAATATTTCTAGCCGAGTCTTTTTGCCACATTTTGAGAATTTATTAGAAATCACGAATTATTTCGCAACGCAAACAACCTTCAACCTTAACTTATCACAAGCAATTAAAAAATCCATAATCATTATTTATTTTAATTTTTTTTTTTCACTTTATGGTTTATTTGTTTTATTTTTTAAATCACAAAAAATCGACTTAGAGATCCTTTTAAAATTACCGGCTTCTTCTTCCTCCAACCATTAAATTGAAAATAATGAAATTTTAGAGTAAATAAACTTTATTCAATAAACTTAAACCTGAAATTCGGCGTATTATGTCTTTTTAGTTAATAAAAAAGATTAACACATTATTAATTCTGTTTACTGTCAATTAAAATAAAATATTCGTCTCACTCCACTCCACTCCCACCCAGACCACGGTCATTAATTATTCCACCCACCCTAGTCAGTCATTTCATTTATTCAGTCATAAGCTCGGTACTTAAAGTCGTCAATGATTACTAACTGCTTACTAATCTTCTTTAATTAAACATTATTAACCCATGGTTCTCAATATCTAGGTGAGTCTTATTTATTAGCTCTCTCTCTCTATCTACAGGTTAAAAAGTGAAATGAATACTGTTTAAACAGAGCAAACAAACGACACAAACTGTTGAGTTGTCAGAGGCCGGTGTGAGTGCTCTCTGTCGAGAGAGACTGTGCACGTGCACGACGGTGCGGTGCTGTCGGCTCTGTGAGCTGTCTGTGCCAAGGCCGGACTGAATTTGGTTTCGGCTGTGCTGTGCTCTCTCTGCTGCTGAGTGCTTGCTGCTGTCTGTCAGTTTACTATAATTTGAAGTTATGTGTGTGTGCTACTGAGTTAGTGTGTTTACGTGCTTATCGAGTAGTCGCCTCGTTATTAGCCAAGAAGAACTGACCAACCCGAACAATAGTGAAATTGGCCGCCCGTCCGCCCGCCTCCATCGCATTTTAAGATAATTTCAAGTAAAATTATTTCGTGTCAAATGACATAAAATTAGCGCTCATTGTCAGGGCCATCGCCATGCATGCGTGTGTGCGTGCTTAGGACACCCTCAGCAGAGACCCCGAAATTGCGTCGAGCTGCCTGCAATCAATCCAGGCTCTTTGGCTTTATACAAAAAAATACTAAAATAATTAATAATTACGATTAACTAGTAAATCATTATTACATGCATATCGACCCATACCCATCTCTATCTCTTCCTCTCCCTCTCACTCTCTCTCTCTTTTAGTCTTTGATCGAAATCTCTAGTGAGAGGATGGGGTGTCGCCATTTTTAGGATAAAAAGGCTGCAAGGCGCATTCTGCATCGGGGACGGGGCAACTATGTGGCTAATGTTATTGTTGCGTGACGCATGGGGTGGTTGGTGGTGTAGTGTCGGCAATTATATGAAGGCGCCACTTCGCCACTACCGACCGACCGCGAATGCAGAACGTAGAAAGATATCATAAGGATAAATACAATTGAGCAAAAAGGAATAACGAAAAAGGACGCTTAGTGTTTATATTTTAACAACAATTTTATTTACGATATTTACGATTGAAATGGGTTAGTGTTGTGGGGGAAACACACCTCAAAATGAACTCTTCCAATCACTATAAATGAGATCTCTTTCGTCACCCAGAGAGGGAGGGGGGATTTCAGCATAGCAGCCAGGAGCTTCTATATACTACCAGGCCATTATGTCACTATTTATGTACCTTTTGTTAATATATTTGTTAACCCTTAATACTGCCTTCTTGTTTCTTATATCTAAATACTACACTGTATACAACGCCACTCTCGACCATACTCGATCACAACAAAGTGGCGACCAAAACAACTTGCAATGAGGATAAGATTCAAACTAACAATTACATCAGTTAGTTGATGTGTTTGAGAATTGAGTAAAATGTGAAATGTTCTTTTTAAACTGAAAAAGAGATAAATAAACGTGTTCAAGTGAAATAAAACAGATAAAAATCTGTAAAAAGTTGAAGTTTTAGAAGTTTGGAAATTAAATTTCGTCCAGAGTCATTTTCTTACTTGCAAATGATGAAGGGATATGCGAGTGTGTATGAGTATTGAGAATTTCAACAAAAGGCAATGTGTTTGCCAATTAAAAAGATGTATTGAACTTACTAATCTGTCAACTTATTTCTGGCCCTGCTAGCATCCATCTTCTCAATGACCTTGGACTTTATAACGGGCCTATCGCACCTTCGCTATCTTTTACGATGGTATTGTTTTATTTGAGAGCTTGATCGAGTGCAAAATTTGAAAATTTGTGGTTATTATTCTCACCGTGAAGTACCCTTTCTCAAATTCCTTGAATACTTCTGGATGTTTTTACTGCAATGCCAGTATATCTCAATGGTCTATTGGTCGCCATCAAACATAATTGATATGGTTACGAGCAAAAAAAAAAGTATAGAACACTAGATTATAATGGTTTCTTGTACATCCTGAAGTCAAATTCTCTGAATGGCTTTAAGAAAGAGAGCAACACATTTTTTAGATTAAGAATTATTATCAAAAATATGAACTGTACACTTAAAAAAAACCTATTTATAACAATTGGAGCATCAGGAAAAATCTCACTTAGCGCAATGTCATCTTGATTTGAGATAATACGCAGACATTTGATATGGTTGTCTTCTTTTAGCAAAGTTAGAAGCCATAAAGAATGATACAGCAATACAGTGAGATGCTAAATCTGTTTCTGTTAATGGAATTATCCATTGAATTCCTTTCAGTAAATCCACAAATTGTATAAATGCTACAATTTCAATAATCCCGCTAACACTACAACAAATTTATCTTCTTCTGCTTAAAGTTCTGGCCATTCCCATAGTATTTGCTTAACATGAACAAACAACGGTTGGTCACACAAGCCATAACGAAAGGCCGTCCAGGATTTATAAATTTCATTTACTTCATCCATAGCATGCTTGATTTTTGCTACTGGAAGATCCTGTTCTTGCCAAAAAACAGTAGCAATGAAGAAATACTGATAATGACATTTGATCTTCTACATTAGTGGTTTTCAAACTTTTTTTTACCAGAGACCCCTTTTACCGCTGGACGAAAATGCTCGCGCCCCCCACTTCCAACGAACGCCTTAATGACGGTATATCTAGGAGAATATAAGATGAAAGTATAGAGACACGAACGTGTATTTGCTGCTGGGGAACGCTAAATTAAATCGCGCTAATACCAGTATTTTATTTTACAGTAATTGCTCTAAGGCCCCCCTCACAATTTTAACACCCCGTCATCCAACTACTTACTCACCTGTTCCCCCATGAAAGTTCATACCGGTACCACCCACTTTGAATACCACTGGTAGATGAAGGGAAACATTGATTACGAAAGCCTAGTGATATGATATCTCTTGGCTTTTGTTACCAATGTTGCCCTTCGTCTAGAGGAGTTAATCTCCTGATTTAACGAACCTTATCTGCCCGAGACAGTTAAAAAGTAGGTATCAATATCAAAGCTTTGATTTTTGTCTGTTAATACGCATGTATGTATGAGTTCGCCGGTGAGTTGTAGAAAAAAAAAAAGATTTGTACGGGCAACAAGTGTGCCTCAGATGGGTGGCATGCCAGCCCAGAGAACAGAACAGTGTATATTTGACATACATGTTCAGTGCAGTGCCGTGCCTAGCCACCTTGCGGCCCAGTCGCAGAATGCGTCTTGGGGCCCTTTTCCCTAAAAAGGTAAGTTGTTTTACCCCCACCAACATCCTGGAGCCTTCAATCAAAGACCATATACATACATATATTGGGCAGCGACGGTGGAGCATCGGTAGAAGCTCGAGCTGTGAGATCGTGTTACGCGAGTTCAAATCCCAGTCAAAACCATTACTTTCACTTTAGCAGCC
>JAUZSX010109886.1:0-18067 GCA_034780655.1 Idiosepius hallami
ATATGTATATATATATATATATATACAGGGTGTCCAAAAAGTTACTGTGCACTATAGCATTAAGACATTATTTTCTACTGCACAGCAACTTTTTGGATACTGTGTGTATATATAATATATGCATACCCGTGAGTGCAATATATATATGTGTGTGTGTGTGTATTAGTACTTCTATTATTTCTATTTTCATCCATGTCGGAAGGCCTAGAGTGTATTCTATGGACTCAAATGATAACATGGTTATCTTAAGTTGATAAACTTTTTTATTCTTCTTCCTCACAGGAAAATAAACCACTTAAGACAATCTTTGTCTAGAATTGATCCACCTCTGCCAGATTGCTATTAGAACTGTTGTCTACTAAAAAGCACACTTCTTCTTCTTCCTAATACACTTGACTTTTACTGGATGTAATATTCAAGGCATGTCTGTGTCAATTAGAAGTGCTCCTACATGAATCTATATCTGTGATCTGATACATAAAATATACACAATTCTTTCCAATATTTACATTGCTTTTTTAAGGCTTTATGAATCATTTTAAAAGCTTTAAAGGCTGCTAAGGTGAAGTAATGGTTAGAAGCTTGTGGAATCGTATTATACGAGTTCAAATCCCAGTCGAAACCATTTCAATAAGCTTCTTCTGCTTCGAGCAGATGAGGCAGGGGAGAGTATCTCGTCTAGATGTAAGGAGAACACTGATTCCAAAATCTCAGATAGATGAGACCAGTCAACTCAATGAGAGTAACTTATCTAGGTGAAAGGCAACATTGATAACAAAACCGCCAGAAATCAATAATCTTGCAGCCTGATGTAACTTGTATCATGGACACTGCCTGTTTCATCTCTTGAGCCCTGGTGGAAGTGATGTGGGTCATGACTACTCAAAAACAATATCAACAGGGAAAAAGAAAAAAAAAAGCTACATCCAGTCTTGAAACAAAAAAACAATAAAGATGAGGACAATAGTAGAAATAATACATAACCAATTTCTATTGATCATACCTCACCTCAAAGATTCAAAAAAAAAAATTTACTTAAAGTAAATTGAAATTTTCATAAATTTTCCTATTATCATTCTTTCTTCATATTGTCAGGAAATATTTATTTCCTATTGCGAGAGACAGAGATTGATAGGAAGGGAGATAGATTGATTGATAGGAAGAGAGAGAGAGAGAGAAAGAGATTGATAGGAAGAGAGATAGATTGATTGATAGGAAGAGAGAGAGAGAGAGAAAGAGATTGATAGGAAGAGAGATAGATTGATAAGAAAAGAGATAAATGAAGAGAGAAGGGGAAGGAAGGAACAAAAAAACATTTAGAAAAATAACCCTAAAAACAACAGAAAAAACAAAGCAATTTTATTAAAGGCTTTCAAATCTTCCTTAAAAAAAACCAACAACTTCTTCAGCATTAAATTACCCCATCAGGGTTGATATGTGCTAAAACAACACATCCAATCCAATTCTTCTTTGTGCAGTTTATAATAATAGACTTTTAAAATTCCACTAATAAAATTGAAGTAAATGAAAAGATTTTTTCTTAAAGTTGGAAAACCAATCGCATCAAAAGATTGGGTTTGCATTTGGAAAAGGTTTTAGATTTATAAGATCTTCTTTCTATTATCATTCTCACAACATTGTCATAAAATGTTGCTAGGATACGCTATGTGTTGTATCAACAATATTCCTTGAACAAAAAGAAATGTAGAAGAATAACTAAGACCTGCCATGAAGCAGTTGTTTCATTTTTGTTTCAAAAACATTTCACTGTTTAGAAATTTAAACCATTTAAAAACAAATTGCATTTAATACAGAACTAATTTCTTTAGGTCCTGATTTTCAACAGTTTTTAATTTGATTGATTTGGATAAAACTATGAAAACCTGCAAAGATCTGGTTTAAGCAATATCCTCTGATGGTTTGGTGAAATCTATGGATTCCTATGATGGTTTGGTGAAGGCTATGGATCCCTATGATTGTCTGGTTCAAGCGATGTCCCCCTCTGATGGTCTGGTGAACACTATGGATCTCTCTGATGGTCTGGTGAACGCTATGGATCTCTCTGATGGTCTGGTGAACGCTATGGATCCCTCTGATGGTTTAGTGAATGCCATGGATCCCTCTGATGGTTTAGTGAATGCCATGGATCCCTCTGATGGTTTAGTGAATGCCCTGGATCCCTCTGATGGTTTAGTGAATGCCATGGATCCCTATGATGGTCTGGTGAAAGCTATATATCCCTCTGATGGTCTGGTGAAAGCTATGGATCCCTCTGATGGTCTGGTGAAGGCTATGGATCCATATGATGGTCTGGTGAAGGCTATGGACCCATATGATGGTCTGGTCAAGGCTATGGACCCATATGATGGTCTGGTGAAGGCTATGGACCCATATGATGGTCTGGTCAAGGCTATGGACCAATATGATGGTCTGGTCAAGGCTATGGACCCATATGATGGTCTGGTCAAGGCTATGGACCCATATGATGGACTGATGAAAGCTATGGATCCCTATGATGGTCTGGCTAATGCTATGCTCCCCACTGATGGTCTCATTAATTCTATGGTCCCTTCTGATGGTCTGAATGATGCTATTGCCCCATCTGGGTGTCTAATAGAATCTATAAGTTCCTCTGAGTGTTTAGTGAACCACCTGAGCCCCTCTCTTGTCCTTGCAAGGCCTACGACAATAACTGAAGGCCTGGAAAAATCTATGACATCCCCTGGGGATTTTGAAAAAGCTACAATAAAACTGGAGAGTCTAAAAAAAATTATGGCACCCACAGAGAGCCAGGACAAGACTGCCATATCCCCAAATAGCCTAGTTAAAACTACAGCACCCCCAGACAACCTGGCAAAGACTGCAGAATCGCCAAACCTAGCAGAGACTATGGCACTTCCAGTGAGCCTAGACACAACCGTGGCACATATAGATTGCTTAAATAAGACTACTTCACTTTCAGAGGGTCTAGATAAGACTTTGTCACCTCTAGAGAGCGTAGATAAGATTGTGATAAACCTAGAGACTGTAAATGAGATTGCTCCTCCAGAAGGCCTGGATAAACCTGCAGGACTCCCAGAGGGCCTGGCACAGACTACAGGACTTCCAGTGACTGTGGCACCTCCAAACAGTCTAGATGAGACTCTGGGCTCTCCAGAATGTCCAGATGAGACTTCTGAAGCTTCAGAATGTTTGGGTGTGTCTTTGGTAGCTCAAGAAAGTCTAGATAACATTACAGCACCTCCAGATGAGATTAGGGCACCTCCAGAATGTTCAGATGAAACTGAAAGCATACATGTGATTACAGCACCTCTGGATGTGACTATTACATCTCCAAGCTGTTTGGAACATACTGCTGCATCCCCAGAATGTCTGGATAACTTTGTGGCAGCCTCGGAATATCTGAATGAAACGATGGCACTCTCGGAGAACGTGGTAGAGACCACAGGCCTTCCAAAATGCATTCAGCAAGTTATGACGCCTTATAAAAGCCTGACAACTGCTAAGGTACCTGTTGCTAGTCCGACAAAGGCTTTGGCACCCCCTAAGTGTAGTACAATGTCTGTTGTTTGCTCCCACAGTCTAACAAAGTCTTCAGATCACTTTCTGGAAAACAAAGTGAAATCAAGTTGTTTGGGTTCCTTGAAGACTAGCGCTTGCTGTCAAAATATCTCTTTGTCTCCCAGGCGTAGTTCAACAAATACGATGGCCTGTTGTCATGGTCTGGCAAATGATGCAAGTTACTTTCAAAGTCTGGCAATGGCTACTGTTCGCTATCCTAGTACTACAAAAGCATCAGGTCACTGTCATGGTTCAACAACTACCCTAAGTCACTGTCTAAATTTAGCAACAGTCACAAGTCACTCTCAGGCTCCAAAAAAAGCTCTGAGCTGCTATCAAGAATCAACAAGAGCTTTGAGGCCTTTGAGTCGCTGTCAGAAATTAAGGACTTCCGTTCGCTGTCAGGAACCAACTACTCTGGGCCACTGTCAGGAATTGAAGATTTCTGGTCGCTGTCAGGAATTGAGGGCTCTGGGCCATTGTCAGGAATTTGTGAGGGCTCCAAGTTGTCTGGAATCAGCAAGGGCTCTGAAACACAGTCAGAAATCTGTGAGAGCTCCGGGCCATCGACAAGTATCAGGGGCAGCTCCAGCATGCTGTCAGGAATCTGCACAGGCTCTAGGCTGCTGCCAGACTCTTGTGAAGTCTACATGTCACTGTCATGATGTAGCAAAAGCTACCTCTTACCACCATGATCTGGCTATATTTCAGCATCGGTGTCTACCTAAGGCTATGTCTTATCAGGATCCATTAAGAGGCACACCAAGCTACCAGGCCCATGCAAAGGCTACGTCACCTGCTGAATAACTGGTGAGAGCTACAGTACCTTCTCAAGACCTTACATTAGCTACAACATCCTGTGGTTGGTTCAAAATAAGATAAGTGATACTAACGGCCCTTTTTTTGAAAAAGCATTTCCAAAATAAAATATGATGACTAAATGTTTTGCTATGTTCTTATTAGACAAAAAAGAATTGCCTTTTCTTGGGCTTTCAATCCATTAAGTGAAACAGGATACAATTTAATGCCTTTCCTATTTGTATGAGTTCAAAAAAGAAACTTATTAAGACAGGGTTGTTCTCTGCATTAAATGACCCAAAAAGGTTGATATGCCGTAAAACAAAATAAACCAACAAACCATTTGAAAAGAGCCTTTAATACAGATATCTTTATTCATTCCACTCATTTTATTTGACGCATGCAGATATTATATTTACTTGGTGAGCAGCACGAACCAAGTTTGGTACAAGGCCATTTTTAAGGTGAATGCAATGGTTTTAACTGGGATTTGAACAAGCGCACTACGATTCCAGTACCCAAGCAATTACCAATGCTCCAACTTCGCTGCATGATGGGCTGACCAGCCAAATCAGTGATCTTGTGCCAGTTTTTTTTCCCCAACTCAACAATACCAAAGATCACTCCCAGTAACATCAAGCCATTGGGCTCCTGGGTCAAACTCAAGACTGATCAGAATGAAGGCAGAGAGCCTGGCTCTGGCTTGGCCCATCAATGCAACATTATGGAAGCAAGAATGATCCCCACATTGCCTTCCTTGTTGTCTCTTTGCCATTACGTTTAGATTCTCACAACAATGAATAAAAGCAATTTTAATTCTCAGTCTATTTTGTCTGACTGCTTTTTGGAGGCAATTTGGGCCTCTCTTGTTACTGTTTGTGATTATTATTATTATTATTACTATTATTATTATTATTTTGCACCCACATATGTTCTAATATATTCTTTTTCTTCTTCTTTCAAACTTTACACCCAGTGGTGCGTTGGGCAGCAAATTTGTATATACTGTTTCCGTAGTATACTTGTTTTTACAAGAAAGAGTTGCTAGCTCTATGCTATGCAGCCTGAAAGACTGTACTAGTATATTAACATGCAGATATTCATGCACATCAAATGCCTTATTGAAATATGAAAAAAAGGGATTCATTTTCAAGCAATCAGGCCTCATTCCAATTCTGAGGGGTTTAAAAGGAAATCCACTTGGAAAACCAAGAAATTGATTAAAAAGTTCAATCCAAAGTGGGGTGGTCTACTTGGGGCAGTGGAGAGGCAATTTGAATCGTAAGAAGTGAGTTTGAATACCAGTTGTTTCATTTATGTTCACATTTGGATGAAAACCATTGGGAAAGGTATGAATAACCATGTTCCCTTCAGCTATGAATTAAATAACACATACTATGTAATAAAAAAAGCAAAAAAAAAAACTATCTATGGAGAAAAGAACATTAATAAAAAAAAAAATTGTTATCTGTATTAAATGACCTTCAAAGGTTGATATGCTATAAAGCATAAACAAACAAAAATCAATCCAAAGTGGTGGTGGTGATGATGATGATGATGATGTTTAAAAAGAAGCAAAAAACATTTTTGCTTTTTTTAAAATGAATTCCCAAGAGTTTAAAGATGTTTTTTTGCTGCTAATTTTGTTATCTTCATTCCCAGCTGGGGAGAAAACACTTAACCACTTGTAACATTATTTTTATTACTACTGCTATTATCATCATTAATAATAATACTGTACAATTTGTGATTTAGATGAATGAGAAGTGCCTTTTAATATTCTTATTATTATCTTATCATTTTTTTTTGTGTTGTTTTTTTCCTCAAAATCAGTTGCCCCCCCCTTTCCGTTAAACGAAAGAAAGAGTGTGACTAGAAATAGACTATTTTTGTTTTTATTCAATTTATGGAAATTCCCAAACTGCACTTGACCCTCTTAAAACATTGATTTGTTTTATGGCCTATCGACCTTTTTGGTCATTTAATGCCAAGAATGATTGTTTATATCAAGTGCTATTTTTTTGTTATCAGAATTTTTTTAAATTATGCAAGTTTATACCATTTGATCTCTAGCTGGAAGGAATACCTTTTCCAAGGGTGTTATCCCAAATATGAGTTTATTGGAAACACTGGGATTTGAACTTGTGTATGACAATTTCAAAATCCGAGTGCCTATTACTGCCCCAAGTAGATTTCTCCTTAAGTAACATTTTTCTTTTTTTGGAGGGGGCGGTGGTTGTGGGGAGGATTGCACTGAATTTAGTCTTAACACAATAGGGGTCCTGAGGACCAAAGGTCATTAACCCTTTTTTTCTTTCTTTCACTTAAACTTACAGTGAAAGAAAAAAACAAAAGGAAACAAACGTCAGAATGACATTCACTAACCCAAGTTTGGCACAAGGCCATTTTTACGTGCTCTTACCTGGGCTTTTTACATTCGGTGAGAGAGAAAAAGAGAGTCTGGAAGAGAGAGAAAGAAAAAAAAAGAGTCTGGAAGAGAGAGAGGAAGAGAGTCTGGAAGAGAGAGAGGAAGAGAGTCTGGAAGAGAGAGAGGAAGAGAGTCTGGAAGAGAGAGAGAAAGAGAGTCTGGAAGATAGAGAGAGTCTGGAAGAGAGAGAGAGAGAGTATGGGGGAGAGAGAGAGAAAGAGAAAAAAAGAGTCTGGGGGAAAGAAAGGGAGAGAGTAAAAGAGAGTCTGAAAGAGAGAGAGAGCCTGGGGGAAAGAGAGAGAGAGAGAGAGTAAAAGAGAGTCTGGAAGAGAGAGAGAGAGTCTGGGGGAAAGAGAGAGAGAAAGGGTTCGGATGAGAGAGAGTTAGTCTGGATGAGAGAGAGAGAGTCTGGATGAGAGAGAGAGAGAGAGAGAAAGAGAGAGAAAGATTTCTTTTAAGGTAGAAAAGCCCATCCAAATCCATTTTTGTTGCAAACCAAATGCATTTCTTTTCATCTTTTCTTAACAAACGCTCATCCATTTTCTGAACATTTCAGACAGACAGACGTAACAATCTCAAGTCGAACCGATTTCTTAACAAGAAGAGTTAAGCCCTTGACGTGAAAAGGAGCCGTACAAAAATAGAGAGTCTTTGGCACTGAATTGAAAGACTTTTCTAACTTAGACGGCATTTTTCAAAAGAGCATTAAACGACTTTGGTTCTTCAGTTACAAATCATTCAAAACATCTTCGGAGCTGAGTATAATGTAAACTTTGTCAGTCGGCCCTCTTAAACATACTGCCTAACTCTCTATATAGGAGAGTTACCTAGGAAAGGGAAGTAACTGGGTAGGGGAGACTATACGTAACACTTATGGCCGAGCACTCCTTACACGGTTTTGGAACATTAGAACTTTTTTTTTTTTTTTAATGCTTTTGTTTTGTTTTCTTCTTAATGCCTACGTCTCGTCTTTATTTGTTTTATTCAGGGAATTAGGCGTGTTTTGATATCATTTGTTCGATTTATCTTCACATTTGGACTTATACCCTTGGGAAAGGTATGCATCCCCCATTCCCTCCAGCTATGAATTAAATAGTGAATACTGTATTATAAAAAAAAAACTGTGTGGACTAAATTGCGTTTATCAAAAAAAAATAATTGTTCTCAGAAAAAAAAAACTCTCTGCATTAAATGACTGAAAAGGCTGATATGGCCTAAAACCAAACATCAAACCAAATATTTTTTTTAAATCTGGAAATAATTTATTGAGTGTCTTAATTTATCTTTATTCTAGTTATTCAGACTTCTACTCTCATCTTTATTGTTATCTTTTTAATGGATATTGAGTGCCTGCATTCGTTAGACAGGTTTTAGCTATTATCTTTATTCAAGTTATTCAGACTTCTACTCTCATCTTTGCCAGTAGTAAAACCTAAATGTGAACAGGATTTGAATTCATGTCAAATGATTTCTACACTTTAGTGTTTTTGTCCGCTGCACCACATGATTGCCCCACCCTTTTTTGTTTTTAATATAACACCCCACCACCACCACCACCGCAAATATAGACAAGTTAGGAAATACAAAAAGAAAGTATCAAGAGAACTTATCAACTATATACTTTTTTTAAGAACACATTTTTTACTTCCAGTGGGGCATCGAAGTTGTAAAATGTTGGAAACTGGAATCGTATTATATGAGTTCAAATCCCAGTCAAAACTTTTACATTCACTTTCAGCTGTCTCATGCAAACAAGGCTCATTAACTTGGGAGAGTAATTCATCTAGGTGTAATGATAACACAGATTAGCCCAAGGATAAAAGTATCATGTATTACTGGCCTTGTGGCTAACTTGGTTTTGTGCTCAACAAAGTAGAGATTTTCAGTCTTTCCAAAAGAAATAATCCTTGTTTAAATTGGATTTTCTTTCTTTGGAAAAAAATATGAAGTGTTTTGTTTTTTTTTCTGCCTTTTTTCTTTTTTCAATTTTCTTTCTTTTTTCTTTCTTTCTTTTTTCAATTTCATTTTTTTTTCTTTCTTTCTTTTTTTCAATTTCATTTTTTTTTCTTTTTTTCAATTTTCATTTTTTTTTTCTTTTTTTTCTTTTTTTCAATTTCATTTTTTTTTCTTTCTTTTTTTTTCTTGTTTTTCAATTTAATTTTTTTTTCTTTTTTTCAATTTCAGTTTTTTTTTCTTTTTTTTTTTTTGCAATAAACAATGATGGCTTTGTTGATTTAAGTTTCTTCCGTTCTGTTTGTTGGTTTGCTAAGTTTTCAGTTTCGTTCATTGTATCTTCATTCACAGTTGTCAGGAAGATCGCAAGATGGCGGCAGAAACTGGCTCAAAGTAAGGAACCAGATTCTTTACTGATAAACACTATCTAACATAAATTTGATTTTTTTTTTCTTTGGGTGATTTGGTTTGGGTTTTTTTTTTCTTCAAAGTAGTAGGTGTCTTTCTTTTTTGAACTGCTTTTATGTTGGAAAAAATATTTTTATAAAAAATGGCTACTGTTCTAACCAAACTTTGCTTTTTAAGGCCTTCAACTTAGATAAGAAAAATTTAGGGTTTTTTATCATTTGTATATTTTTTTTTTATTTTGATTAAAGAAATAGCTATATAAAAATGATATTTATTGGTACAAATTTATTGGGCAGCAAAGGTGAAGCATTGGTAAAACCTTGGGTTCTCCAGTCAAAACCATTGTATTCACCTTAAAGATGGCCTTGTGTCAAACTTGGTTGGTGCTGCTCACATATATATTATTGGTACAAAGAAAAGAAGAAAAACGTGTTTTAATCTGACTGCTGTTTTGACTTTGATTCTTGATTTCCACTTTAAGAAAATGCTGTCATCATCACTCAGTCTTTTAAAAAAAGGAATTCTAATACAAATAGCCTGTCTCATAAAATATTCTCTCTTTAATGAATCTTATTGAAATTCAAGGACTTTGAAATATTCAAATCTCAAATCTATTAAATGAATGACTTAGAAAAAAAACTTTTCAGTCCTGTAAAAATAGAAACAAATTTAAAACCTTTTTTTTTTTAAATAATTGGCCTAGACTGGAAAATCTAAAAATAAAACAATATTCACTTCATTTAAATTAAAAAAAATTAACAAATAACTTTCTTTATAAAAGATCCTAAATAACAACCATTCATACTGAATAACTCCAAAACAATACTTTTGGCACAAAATGACCAAAGAAGTTGATGTACCATTTAAAAAAAAACAATCAACTAAGCAACTTTAAAACAATTCAAAAACAAATATTAAATTAAATATCTTTTCTCTCAAATTATTATCTATCTATAATATTTTCTAGGCAACGAGATGGAGCATTGGTAAAAGCTTGCACTCTGGAATTGTATTACAAGAGCTCAAATCCCAGTCAAAACCATTCCATCTAAGGCGGAGAGATGGAGCATTGGTAAAAGCTCAGACTATGGAATCGTATTACTCAAGTTCAAATCCCAGTCAATACCATTGCATCTACCTTTATTCGCCTCGGGCGGATGGGGCTCGTTACCTCGGGAGAGTATCTTATCTAGGTGAAGGGCAACACTGATTTCAGAAGCCCACAAAAGGTTGGGGATTGAGCATAGGGCTAGCGACTCTTTCTCGTAAAAACAAGTATGCTACAGAAATGGCAAAAAAAACAAATTTGCTGCCCAACGCGCCACTGGGTGTAATGGTTGATGATAATATTATCTATCCCCAATCAGATGCTTTTTGCCCTCCCCCCAGCAAAAGTCTTGTGTTTGAAAAAGCAAAGTTTGAAGAATAAGATTTACCATTTCTATTTGTTTTTTGGGTTTCAAAAAAGAAAGGACACTTTCTGCTCAAGAATTGGGGACAGAAGTTTAAAAAAAAAAATCAATTTTGTTATGTAGTGTCTTTCATACTAACTGGCGCTTTTTCCCTTCCTAACAAAATATCACCTTCTTCCAAATTTTTATACCATTAGTTTATTAATTCCTCTCAATTTTATTCTACCCTGTCATCCATTTTGGTTTTTATCCCTTTTTTTAACTTAAGTTTCTGGGCGCTTGCTTAATTCACCCTCTTTCTCTCTCTCTCTCTTCTCTATCTCTCAAACCCTATTAAGAAACTCTTTTTTCAATTTTTTTTTTAATCAACATACATATTCCTTTTTTTTTTCTTTCTCTTAAAAATTGATGTGTTTGCCAGATTTTATTATTAATTTTTGACATAATTTATAAATTTTAGACACTTTTTCTCATCTTGATTCTAATATTCAGCACATTTTGCAAGCTTTGCTTGTGTGTCGGATGATGTTAACAAGATTAGAACAGTCCAAGAATTAATTTATAGAATAGAAACTTTCACACAGAGCAGACGACCATGCCACAAGTGTGTCTCACATACTTTATTCCTATAATTAAATCATTGTTTTTTAAATTGATAAAACAGCTCCCCCTCCCCCTTAAGGAAATATAGGATTTTTAAATTCTAATATTTATTATCCATTAATTTTTTTTCCTTGGAATATTCAGCCAAAATATCTAATCATCAAATTTTCTTAATTCAAGGGAGAAATGGTATGAAACGCATCAATTTTTGGATGAAATAAAAATAGAATAAAAGTTTTATTCTTCTTTTTTTTTTCTATTTAAGGAATCTTTTTTTTTTTTTTTTTCAAATAATTTCTTTTTTCTTTCTATTTTTTTTTCTTTCCTTTTCAACTGAGATTTTATGTTTTTAATATTTTTTATCTCCCCTTATTTTCAATCAAATTGCTTGCCTCGCTTGTCTTCCCCTTAGACTCACTTATTTCAGATTTTAGTCTCAAGACAGACTCCATTTTGAAAAACTAAGAAAGGAAAAAAAAAGATTTTTTCTTTCCAATTTAGTAACATTTTTTGCTCCTCCTTTTTTTTTCATTCCCCGTCTTTTTCTACTTTTTCTAACAAAAGCCAGTTGTAGTATACCACCATGCCTTCAGCTGTAGTTGACTATCAAAGGTGCATCAAAATAGACATATCGAAATTAGTATTTTTCTTCTTCTTTTTTCGGTAGATCCATTTTGGTTCACTAGAACAATCTGCACATTGATTCTTCTTTTTATTATTATTATTACTGAATAATTAGATGAGTTAATACATTGTTTTGTTTGTTGTTCCCCCACTTTTAATGCCTTTCTACTTTTCCATTTTCTCATCTTTTTGCCTTTTAATTAGTTTTTAGAGTTTATTAATCATTTTCAATTTTGACTTTTTTTTTTCTTTAATCACCTGTTTTTTGTTTTGTTTTTTCAATTTTGCTGTTTGTTAATTTTTAATGAATTTGACTCATTTTTTTTTCTTTTTAAATTGATTGATTTTACTCAATATGAACTGATCATGTTGTAATTTATTCTGCAGACTTTTGACCTCATCTATCATAATTGTTCCTTTCATTACATATTAGCCAACTTATCTTCTGGCCTAACAGTGAATCAAGATTGTAACTATGTCTTCTAACCGTTTCCCTACCAACCACTGCCTTCCATAGTTATTATTTGTTGCACCACATTTGAAATAACTAAACATCTCAAAATCCCTATCCAGGGTCAGAGTTAATCATTTGAGAAATGCCAAAGGATTAAGTTGCCCAAAACATGATGAAAAGAACAACAATGAAAAGATAAGGATAAAAGTCCACAGTATAAAAAACCTGTGATTCTAGCTTTGATTTTTCTCTATTTCTAAAAACAGCAAAAAACGTTCCCGCACTTCATAAAGCCTCATTCTGAATACAGTGTCTCAAGATTCACTTGACAATTTGCATCACAAATAAGACAAAAACACAATATTTTCCCCAAAACTAAAAAGAAACATTGGGAGTGAGAGGGAAAAAAAGCCCCAAATTCATTTGAAAATATCTAGTGTTTAAGTTTTCTCCAAGACATAAGCAAAATTGCTGTAAAATCTTGTGTTGCTTCCACAGAAGACAATCTTTAGGCTATGTTCACACCATGGAGTTTTAGACACACCAGTTTGCATCCATGTTCTTTACATTATAATCCACGGGATTTCACTAAAGATACTTAAGGTTGATATGCCATAAAATAAAACGAAAATAAAGATAGTTCCCACATCAGAAACAGAAGCTGTTCAACTTCTATAAATTTACTTAAGACCACTTCTTACCGTTTCTTCAGATCATTCCTTATTCAAAGATGTGGAGTCACATGATGCCATCCTCATTGCAAGTATCCTTCTAAGAACTTACTCTTCATAAGTGAAACTAGATTATGATTCTTAGTTTATTATAGAAACGGTCAAGTCGCATTGGAGACACCAGTTCCCGTTAGATCACTGGAATTCAGCAATGTCGAGCCTGGTCAGTGGTTAGATGGGTGACCATTTAAGAATATCAGGTAGTGTCTGTACCAGGGCAATTACCAAACCTGCTACTTCTTTCAAGGAAACCAATTGTTACACTCCACACATCACTGTGCAATACGATATGAATGAATGAATTATAGAAGCCGATCATCGTTGTCTTGGAGTTGGTCTTACGCCTCCTAACATTTCTTTTTTTGAATTCCTCAGTGCAGACTCTGCTTAAAATGCCTTTTATATTCCTGTCTGTTCATCTTGCTTTGCTGGTCTTCAAGTTCTCTTCATCCAATCTTCAAAGAGTGCTCAAATCAACTGATGTCACCATTTTGACGTTTCATGCATCACAGAATTTTTTTTTCTTTTTTTCAACCATTATTTCTCTAAAGACTAAGAAATCTCTTTTTCTTTTTCTTCGCAATCATTTTTTTTTTTTTTTTAAGGAGAAAAAAAAAATTTTCCATTTATCTTTTTTAAAAATAAAACTAAAAATAAAGAAAGAAAAAAAAATAAAAAAAGAAATGTCTGTGCCATTACCATTTTGCTTATGTGTTGGGAAATATGATTGGAATAATGGATAAGTAATCACATTTTGCAATTGTAGTATGCCCTTTCAATTCAGTCATTCTGGTAATGCTCACACTTAGACTAATACTCTTATGAAAGGTATGAATCCCCATATTTCCTCCAGCTATGGATTAAATAGTGCATATTGGGATATTCAAAAAACTACATTTGGACAAAAAAAAAGCATGTGTCAAAAATGAATGTTTGTGGAATTAAATAACCTGAAGAGGTTGATATGTCGTAAAACAAAATAATCAAATAAGCTAGCAAAGAATCAATTCTGCATTATTTTTTTCGTTTTTGATGTTTAAATGCAACAAAACCAGTTTTGAAAAAGTTGTGCATTTTTATTCTTAAATGATGAGCATCAAAATATTTTTAACTTTAAAAAAATAACTTTTTTTTTCTTTCCTTTCATTTAAGACCCAAATACTTAATGACCCATTGATGTGTTGATTGACCAACCCCTTAACAAAACTTAGTGAATCTTTTAACTTTATTTCTTTTTCTTTAAATTATTTCAATCTTTGATGAAGTTTTAAGACAAAACCAAAAACTTTAATTCTAAGAAATTACTTTTATATTTATTGTTTGCCATTCTTTTTAGAAATAGAAAGAAAAAGAAAATCTAAAACTGATTTTAAAAAACCAAAAACTTTAATCAGATTTTTTCTTCAAAATTTGCAGCTTTTATTATCAATTCATTAAAGGAAAGAGAAATTTTGGCTTTTTTTGTAGAGGAGGATGTGAAGAAAATGTTTTGTTTTTTAACAGATTTTATTTTTTAAATAATATTTGTTTATTAATAATATTCTTTTTTTTTTCTAATATTCTTTTAATATTCATATTTTAAGATATTTGTTTATTAATATTTTTTTCAAAAATATTGTTTTAAATAATATTTTTCATACTGATTATTAAAAGAACTTTAAATTTTGAAAATATTCATTTTTTAATCTAATCTTTTTTATAAAATTATTTTATTTTTTGCTTTGTTTTTGTTGTTGTTTTTCATTGCCTTAAAAAATATTTTTTATTCTGATTATGGAAATAATTTTTTTTTTCCAATTTCCATTTATTTCAAATTTAATTTCCAAATTCTGCAAAAAGATAATTTGTCTTCGCAGTAGAAAAAAATGGTTTGTAATTGTTGCCAGTTTTTTTTTTAACTAAAAAAG
This sequence comes from Idiosepius hallami, assembly GCA_034780655.1. Taxonomy (NCBI): domain Eukaryota; kingdom Metazoa; phylum Mollusca; class Cephalopoda; family Idiosepiidae; genus Idiosepius; species Idiosepius hallami. Next base: position 14,880 of record JAUZSX010109886.1, read on the forward strand.
TAAAATCATAAAAAAAACGTCATCAGCCAAAGTGACACTTCTTGTAATGTCTGGATTTAAAAAAACCTGCTAAGCTACGACTATTTTTCAAAGCTAAAGTTATTTTTAAAAACTGTGACACACAGAAGTAAATAAAATAACATTGTTATAAGATGATTCTCAAATCTCAACAATGCTGTGTTGATAATTCAAAAATATTTTTATATCAAAATTTCATGTACAGTTTAACATTCAATTTTTAAAAAAGTATTTTGCACAGACCTGTTCTATTTTTAGCGCCTCCTGGCAAGAATAATTCAAGAGTCCATTTGCAAAAAAACATATCTGATCCAAATTTGACTTTTTTTTTAATTGTGATTTTATTTGTCTGATACCCTGAGAACTAAATTCAATGAAAAGAATTTGGGATTATGTAACGATTGCTGTCTACTTTTGTAGACAAAATGATTGTCAGAAAAGAAAACGACACAAATTAAGGCACAGAATTTGATGTTTATTAGTTTTTGCAAATAAACTTTTCAATTGAACAAAGTCTGAATTGAGTCTTAAAACCAATTTTTATTTTGAAAATAAGAGAAAATGACTGGGATTTGAACTTATGTATTTTGACTGGCCGACTATCCCCTGCCCCAAGTGGACGTCCAATTTGCCCGTTAAAAAGATGAAGTGAACAGGAAGCCAAAAATGGTCTGAAAGTGAGGAAGGCCAAAATGAATTCTTTACTTCAAACCAAAATCTGGATTCCAATTCCATAAAACCATCAAGATCCAAGATGAACATTGAAAAAATAAAAACTGCTCTTCCTTCCTTCACCATTGAGACCAAAAAATGGGAGGGGGGGTAATCACAACAACAACAATAGAAATCTTTTGCTGCTGAATGTAAATAAATTTTCCAATTAAGAAATTCGAATAAATCCAAGCTGAAAACTTAAAATCAATTTAAAGATTTTAAGTAGAAATTCTTTAATAAAGAATTTCACATTTGATCGTCTTTTTTTTTCTTCTTTCTTTTTAACCTAAAATCCAAAAGCAATTGAAAATCTTGCTTCAGGCCAGGCTTTACCAAGCTAATATAATAGAATCCTGTCATTTCCATGGGCCTAGTTAGTCTGTTATAGTATCATGGGTCTAGCTAGTCTATAATAGTATCCTGTTATTTCCATGGGTCCAGCTAATCTAAAATAGTATCCTGTTATTTCCATGGGTCCAGCTAATCTATAATAGTATCATGTCATTTTTCATGGGTCCATCCAGTCTATAATATTTGCATGTCAATTCCAATGGTCTTTTAATTTTTTATTCTAATCTTTGTTTCCCACTTTTACAGAATACAAAGAGATGATATGAAGAGCCATCAACGTCAGCTTTCTGGAGGAGTTAGCAATCCAGGTCAAGAACCATTTTTTTTTTCTTTTCTCTTTTATCATTTTTTTTTATTAAGAACCAATTGTTGTAGAAATGAACAAAGACAGAACAACACAAGAATTGCTTGATTGAAAAGAAAAAAAGAAATTTTCTTTGAAAAACCATTTCTTTAAATAAAAAGATTTCTTTCTTTTTTTTTTTTTTTAAATTCTCTGAAAGTAAAATATATCATGACTTGATCATTTGGCACAGGACTTCTTTAAGGGTCTCAAGCCCCAATTGGGTCAGGTCGCTTAGGAAGATCTTGAAGATGGCAGGATTTTAATAGCAGGATAGAATAGCTATCTTACAAAATAGAGTTGATTTATTTTAGGGTTGATTGAACATCCGAGTCAATGGCCTTTCGTAACCACCATTTTCTAACAGATGGGATTAACAGACCAAAAAGCTTTGAAGACATTATGATAGAAGCTTTCAAGGGCCCTGAAGTGCAAATTAGTTTGTGGTCTTGATAATAGCTAGGAACTCTGAATTACTTGAGTGAGTGTGTATGTATCAATATACATACATATATATTTTTATCAAACTGAATATAGAATATGTATATAATTTTAGGGTGAAGATGAATAGATACTGAGATAGAAAAACTAATATATCACAATGGAAGCAAAATTGTAAACATCAAAGTGAGAATATTCTGTCTAATTCACTTCTATATATATATATATATATATATATATATATATATTATGGCTTGATTATTTGCATGAATTTCATTTTTATTTTTGATGGTAATAATAGGGCTATGACAATATACTTTTATTGAAGAATATTTTTATCACAGACTTTACTATTTGGTAATTTTATCATTTCTTTTAATAAAACAACCACAGAATAAAAAAGAAATGGCAAAAATGCCAAATAGCCAAGTAAGGAGTAAAGCTATGACAAGAAGAACAAAATTACTGCAAAAGTAATTCAAACTAACCAAAAAGGTAGCTTTTCAAAATTCTATTGGCACAAAGCTTCTATGACAGTCTTTGGGAATCCAACACATAAAAGATCAAATAGTCTACTAATTTTAGTCTTGGGGTCATCAGGAGAGAATGTGTGCCGTTTTGGGGCCTACCTCTCAAATATATTTGAATGAAATATGAATATTAGTGAAAGCCCTTATTGACTGTGCCTAGAGGATTCCCCCCCCTCCATATTGTGTTGGCTTCAAAATTGTGTGGCTCTATTTTAGGATTTTAGGGATGTATTTTTTCTTTTTAAGAAAAGGTTTTTGTTTTAAAGCAAACCATTTTGAATTGGATAAAGATTTTTGAAATCAAGAATGAATTCTTTTTTTTTCTTTTGGAATTGGTTAGAATCTAGAAAATTCTTCCTCGTAAATGAGAATGGTATCTTTTAAAGAACCGGAAATCATATCTTTATTTTGGGTGTGACGGGTGGGGAGAAAGAAAGGAATAGTTATTTAGAAAAAAAAAAAAAAAAAGGCTAAAAAAATTCATTCCTGAAATGAATTTTATTTTAATGAAAATAAAACTAACAAGATTTTTTTTTATTTAATTTAAAAACAAAAAAAATTACAGAAATGAATTTATTTCAATGAAACAATTACATTGGAGGGGGGGGGAAACCCCTCCCCCCCAAAAAAAAAATCAATGATGCCAGATAAATTATTAGGATGTCCCAAAAGTTTAAAAACACTTGTAAAAAAAAAAGGGAATTTTGACGTTTTAAAATTTTTTTTTTTTTTTTTTTTTTTTATTAATGGGTGAGTAAAATTTTAATTTTTTTTTTTTTTTGTTGTTGAGA